>VRLP01001185.1:0-144902 GCA_009660295.1 Lophius piscatorius | reverse complement strand
TCGTCTGCTGCGTTCAGTTGTCGGTATCGCTTCTCGGCCTTTTGGCTAAGATCAAGTGTAGTATCTGTTCTTATCAGTTTAATATCTGATACGTCCCCTACCCGGGGACCATATATTAAATTGATTTTTGGAACTGGGAGATGGAATAGGGGCTTGCTCCGTCCACTCCACGCATCGACCTGGTATTGCAGTACCTCCAGGAACGGTGCACCCCCTCAATTGTTAAAGCAAAGACAGTTTACTGAACATTGAATCACATTTCAACTCCAGTCCAAAGCATTACATACACAATAAAGTTATACGTGATACGGTCTTCACAGATTCGAATCCTTCGTCCGAGTTACTTCGATATATATATAAAGGACATAATAGTTTAGCTCTTATCAACTCTTTCGTCGGCAAACACAAAACGGTTCCATATTCTTTTTGGAAACAATCACCTTTGTAAACCCAAACCTCTCGTCTGACTTCTCAATTTTAACCCACTTCCGCATCGACGTCACAGTGACGTCCGGATGAGCGGCGATTGGAGAATCCCAAGTAAGGCGTTTTACGTCACAGCGTCACGCGAACTTCCTCGCTCGAGTAGATCGACTGACGCTATTGAGCCGAGTCACGCGATTTCGCGCCACTTCGCGTTCTTTAAAATCCAAAGTTCGCGCGAATTAGAACTCGTGAATATAGAGAAAGGAAACACGCAACTTTTATTTCTCTCTATTATCAACGCTGTGACCAAAGAAAACACACACAACTATTTTTGTTGGTTGTGGAAGTCCCAGCCACGTCTGTAAACCACCGATCATCCCCCTGCAGTAAATATATTGTTAATGTAGATAAGAAATCCTCTTTCTGTAACCAGGTGGGGGAAACTGGAGCATGTTTTTATTCAGTGTGGACATGTTCCAGTATTTAAGGTTGACTTTAAAAACACATTTGGGTAAAAATATTCTCCTTTAAGAAAATGATTATACTATTAATATTAAACAATCCTAAATTCTCCTGCTAGGAACTATTCATCATCAATCTAACTATTATTTAACCATTTTTCATCCACAGAATTAATGCATCATTAGTGTCGTACATTTGTGAAAGTGAAACAAATATATATATATATGAAGGGATGCTTAAAGCTTACTTATTAAATTCTACAAAAATATGAATATTAATGTAACAGGTTGTCAGTCTGATTGATGGGAATGGTTCTGTTGAAGCCACTTGGCTCTCTGGATCAAATCCCTCACTGCACAGAATCAACTGTTGTTCCATAGCGCGGGAAAGAATAATTACTTTTCTAAATTATTTCCTTTTATATTTTCTTTTTGCAATACCTAAAGAAACATACACCCATCAGCCATAACATAGTAACCAATGACAGCTGAAGTCTGAATAACAGGGATTATCTGGTTACCATGGGACCCGTCAGTCATAACAAGATGTCAAAACTATTAAGTTACAAACCGCAAAGTCCACCAGGGGGCGCTATATGCACAGTCAACATCTTGGCAGTGACATAAACATAGGGTTTTATCCAAATCTAGCATAGTGCTCAAAAACCTCAGCAGAAGCCGGATCATGGGTCAGTCTGGACGAAGAGATGAAAGCGTTTTATTTTCACATTTGATTGTATAACGCGGCAGCATGACTGTCAGCGGCGTCCTCGGGCATCCTGAAATCAAATCTGTGAGGAATGTGAGCGCTAACAATGAAAACAATCCCCACCACTTAAGCTGAGCTATAATGGGATATTGTGTTTCAGCAAACACACCTGCAGCTTTCCAGGAGACACGGACAGGTGAGAGAAGCACAACATGGACTTTAAACGTTTGTTAGGAGCGGAGGAATAAGAAGAGAAAGAATCCAGAGAAGATTCCTCCATGGATCAGAGTCTGAGGACATGCGATGTGCTGCAGAGGAACCTGAGAGTGTTGAACCGGAAGGCGGAGCGGGATCTCCAGCAGAGACTCTGCATGTTGGACAAGCAGTACCGGTACGCTCTGAAGACGCACCGTCACAGAACCGAGTCGCTGCTCAGAGAACGCAGACGGGTCGTGATGGTGAAAGTCTGCGAGCCCAAAGCCACCGTCAACATCGCCATGAGAGAAATCGGAGAGCAGTCGCTCTGCAGAGGGATCCAGACGTCTGAAAGCAGGAGATGGTCCTCCAGCAGAACCCGGTGTCCCACCACGGTGGAGCAGAACCGGTCCATATCGGCACCGGTGAGGCACAGAGGCAACGTCCAGAGCGGCGTGTCCCTCTTGCAGATGAAGCAAATCGCCACCATCGACTCCATATCGGAGAAACAGGTGGAGTGGCGGCGGCAGCGGGCCCGGGAGGAGCTGCAGAGGCTGAGGGACTTCCAGAGGGAGACGTTACACCAGAGGGTGGCGGCGTTTGTGGAGAAGCTGAGGGACAGAAGCAGACCTCCGTAGAAGAACCGGACCTTCTGCGTAATACCTCAACAAGTTCAACCAGCAGCGTTTGTGTTTGTACATATTTGACATTAAAGCGTCTTTGTTTGTGAATTAAATCACACAATGGTCTCCCTCTCCTTCATGGTCAGCAGGGCCTGGTGGACGGGGGTCTCCATCAGGAGGCTCCTGCTGCTGCGCCACTCTGCAGAATCAGGAAGAGCCTCGTCTGCAGGGAAACAAGAAAGTTCTCATCAGACCCGGTGTAAACGTCCGTCCTGAGTGATCAGATCAATAGTAGACAGCTGGGAGTGTTTAAGTATAAGGAAACTATTTCATAGATCGCTTTCAATTGAATACCCACATAGACCTGAGTGAGAGGAAGAACTGGAATGAGTTGCTTTATCTCCGAAATCAGTTTAATGGTCTTCATTTCCCAACCTCCCAAATTTGGATCAGCAGGAGGAGATCTACCTTGGGTAAATTCTCATTGTCTGTAAAACCATGTACCTCCAAAAAATACCCGCTGATGGGTTTTTTTTCATACTGCTTTGAAGTTGGCCTAGCGTCTTGAATGCCATCAAATACTCGGATGTGTCGCTGTGTTATTGATACTTTGCCTAAATCATTAAACAACCATTTTATAAAATGAGTCTTGAAATTTGACCGACAGCTTTTGACGGATTGGAGACACAAGATTTGTTTTTTTAAAAACATATTTCATTGGTCGAACACTCGTAAACAGAAATACATAGAAGAACCAATAGTATTCCTTTACAGGAAAAATAAAAATGATGAAAAATGGAGATACAAGGATTTCATATACTACTTAAATATTTCACATATTACTTAAACTATTCCTAAATTACTGTAATATTTCATATATTACTTTAATATTTCATATATTACTCAAACTATTCAGTTAATACTCTAATATTTCATATATTACTTAAACTATTCAGTTATTACTCTAATATTTCATATATTACTTAAACTATTCAGTTATTACTCTAATATTTCATATATTACTTAAACTATTCAGTTAATACTCTAATATTTCATATATTACTTAAATATTTCACATTCTGTGACTTCGGACTTGGAGATTATTAATGAGTCACATTTGCACTGAGGAGGATCTGGTACGACGCAGAGGATTGGGGGCTTTTCGCGGATAAACCCTTGCTGTGGGGGGACGACAGCTGAGGCCTGGTTCTATAAATGCTTTGAGTGCGTTCTGGTTCCGTCACTGGTCCAGGTGGGAGGAGAGTGGTACCGTCTGACTCCAGGTGGACTCGTGTGGGAAGGCTCCTGGTGTGGTCGGCGTAGTCCAGGGTGCAGAGGACCGCCGTCTTCTCTCTGGGCGCGGTGAACATCAGCACCAGTATGGAGCACAGAGCGTTGCTCTCCATCACCTCCGCCCACGGGTGGAGTTCCTGTGAAGGAGCAGGAGGAGAACAGATAAACGACTGGCCTCCTGCATTAAACATAAAGTTCTAGTCCAGAACATCTTCATTTCTTGCCTTTTGTCAAATGAATAAATGATCAAAATAAAACGTTCTCTGATGGTCCGACACAAAAGTCGACCAATAAAATGTGTTCAACAAAAAAACAAATACGTCAGAGAACTTGACTGTTTATGGTGTGACAGAGACTGTGTGACCTAAGAACCCGATCTGCTGCTGCCGACCGACTACAACCATCCATCCAACCAACCATCTATCTATCCATCCAACCGTCTATCCAACCAACCATCCATCCATCAATCCATCCAACCGTCTATCTATCCAACCATTGATGCACCTCTATACATACTATACATATATATACATACTATACATATATATACATACTATACATATATATACATACATACACACACACACATATATATATTTAGCCTCATATAGTATATACTACATATAGCAAAACTAAATTATTGAATCTGCAAATTTGTTTCTGTATCGGATGCTACTTGCATAAATAATGCTGAGGTAGACTAAAGGCCCGATGAAGGAGAAACCCTCCGATGAAGGAGAAACCCTCCGATGAAGGAGAAACCTCGGAGGGCAGCTACTTCCAAACCCACTCATACCCTCTGACTAAAAGGGAAAACTGCCACCTTCACGAGCTTCAGCTGCTGCTTGCGTCCGGCGAAGGCGTTGAGATGTTGCCTGAGCGCGGCCAGAAACGTCATCATGTCCGTCTGAAAGCTGCACTGCTCTGCCAGACTGTCGACGGGAATGAACGGCGGGATGTTGTGACGGCTGATCCTCGGCGTCGGCTTCGTGTCTATCTCCAGGTTGTAGGTTTCTAAGAAGACGCCCTGGTAGGACGTCGCCAGGGACACGCAAACGCCTTTACCTTGACGAGTCTTTACGACGTCATACCCTCCTGATGACATCAAAGAACGACACAGAGGGTCATGCATCAAATACACGCGTGTGCGTACACCAGATGATAAAACAACAAGCAGTGAGCACCGATGACGTGATGAGCGTGGAGAAGGTCGTTCAGTTGTGTATGTCTGGCCATCAGCCGCAGGAGCTCAGAGTTCTCAGAGTCTTCACCCATCGCCTCTTCTTCACCTGTGGACTGTTGGTCCATCGACGCCCTCATTTTATGGATAACCTATAAAAGATGAAACCAGCCCCATCAGAAAGGAGAGCAGCCATATTTAAAGATGAGTAATAGAGGAAATTCATCATCGTTGAGGAAGCCCTCCTGCCGAAACGGGACCGGCTGAGTGTTTCGGTCTGACTACAGTTTTCAGGGACCTGATACTCAAAGCAGGAGGAAAGCCTGTTTCCCAAGAGTGTTTGTTACCAAGGTGGTAAAAAAAAAACTAATAGAAAATACCTAATTATTTTTTAATCAAAATCTAAATAACAATGAAATAAGACTTTATGATCGTTGGAGCAGGTTCAATGAATTCCCACAGGTCACCAGTAGATGGCAGCATTTGTTTAGTCATAGGCTGGAGCCCAATAACAAGGATTTTATAACAAGGAGGACATGCAGATGGTTGGTGTGACAGAGGAAGATGAAGTAGATGTTTGATTGTTACGGTCATTGTTATTATTGTTATTCAACCATTGGTGAAGACGAAGCTGCTGAACAGACTGCATTAAATTTAGCAAAGAGGGCCTTAAAAATACTATTTCAGGCAGAATTGATTTGTTTCAATGATTGCATGCTCATGTCAGTAACGTCGTTCTAGATTTCTGTAAACAAAGACTGTTTGTCATCGCTAAAGCTCCGTAAACTCATCCTAAACTCACCTTGTGTGTCTCTATCTCCGCCTTCAGCTGCTCTCTCCGGATCTTTAGCGCTGCTACTTCAGCCTTCAGCTCCCTCACACGGCTCTGCTGCTCGGGCTGAGCTTTACGGCTCCTGGCTTTGGCTTCCAGGAGACTCAGATGACCCAGAACGCCTGCGGAGAACCAGAAATAAAGCTGTCATAGTCAGGCTAGTGATTAGCCTCAGCTAGCTTCAGTGTACGACAACAACCTTTTTTATTAGCTCTGTAGCAGTAATTACGCGAAACAGACGGAGTAAATCAGCTTTAAAAAACCCTGGTTACCTGACGCAGAAATATTCTCCATGTTTCCCAACCGTCAATGTTTTAATTTTGTGATAATTTAACTGATTTTGTTTTTAGCTGCTCGAAGAAAACATCCACTACAAGTCGCGTGTATTTGATTTTGGCGCGCCTACGTCATTGCGTTAAGACACACCCTTTACGTCAACCCCGGAAGTAAACTCAAAACAATAAGTGATCACGTGAATAATCCGTGTAGCGAGTTAAATTAATGTTTTCTGGACATAATAAAGGCCACAAAACATGGAAAATTAATCACATTGCCAAGGAGCCTTTTGTTATATAGGAATAGTGATGTTTAAGCAATAAACTGCATTGAAAACAGTTTGTTTTCAAGTGACGTAGAGCTGAATGTGAGCCAGGAAGCAGCATGGTGCTGCTGAAAGACAAGCTCACCCGGATATCAAGAAAAATGCAGGAGAGGCAAGGTGAGTGTGCCTCATGCTATTTCTCCCCTTAAATCGTTAATATTACTTTAATCCAAGTCCAGAAACGTGCCATTATTATTTCCTGCTCATATCCAGTTACTTCAGCAGGGATTAAGGGGTCAGTAGTTTTAGTTGTCTATGGAATCCACATGTAAATACACAATATAATAGTTTTATTTATTTTTTTAACTAATAGAATTAAACCTACTAGTAGTTTCTTAAAGTGAAAGGAAAAATTAACCTAATTTTTCCTGCATACATATTTCCTGCAATACATGACTTTCAGATCACAGAGATTTGAGCATAGTTTGTGCTCTCTGCCCTGGAATATATTAATCTATAATTAACTTAATAACTGACAGATATGACAGATAAACTGTTTTGATAAGTACGACAGGATCAGTACTATTTAGTATTGTGATCACATGGAGAAAAAAGTCTGAAATCTTAGATAATATGAAGTTGTAACTATACATGATTAAAGTAATAAAATTAGAATATGAAAACATGTGTAATATTGCAAGAACGCAGTTCTATTGTAATGAAAATAAAATGAGAGAATAGAGTTGTGACATTGCAAGAATACAATTGTAAAATTAGATGTGTTTTGAGAATACATTGGTGACCCCTTCCTCCAAGTGTGTCTGCTTCTTTCTTCAAAACTGACCCTCTTCCTCAACCATTCCTTCATATTCTCAGGTGATTGCGAGCTGAAGCAATTCATCTGTCTGCATTTGTCAAACCTAAACGAAAAAATTAGCTGGACAAGATGTTCCACATTCCTCCTGTGGAAACTGGTGGCACATTCTTTTGACTTTTTACTCTCTTAATGCTTAGAGGGTTTTTTTTTTTTTTTTTGGACCCAACTTTTCATTGAAGAAATGAAAATGCAAAAAATCCTTTTGTAGTTTCAGCTTTTTGTACACATGTTTTTTTTCCCCCGTTTTTTTCTTCTTTATATGACTTAAAACTAATTTGCTTTGGGTTTTGGCTCTTAATCAGACAATAAGACATGTGATGACTAAGAAATGGGCTCTGGTATTTTGCAATTGCCATTTTTTGTGTTTAATGTTGTAAGGACAGAATGTGATAATAAACTAATATAATTTCTCTCAATATAATACAATAATATGCTGATTATTGTCTAACCCTTAGATTTAATCTAGTCATAATGGCTAAGATTGTGGTATTTTTGCTCTTAAAAAGACTCTAAATTCTAACTTGAGAGTTCTGAATATCTCCTTAAATGCCCAACAGTCTCTTTGTAATTAAGTTAAAGCCTCATTGACATGCCGGCGAGACACGTGCGTCATCAGAATAACTGCGTTCAGCGTTTTCGCATTGTTACGGTTTAAAGCGTGACATTTGTTTAGCACATTTAAACAAGGAGGCGCAATTCAGAGAAATTTGCATGAAAAAAGAGGCTAGGAAACCAAGTATAAAAGCTCAAATTTACACAGATGGTAGTGAAACTTATCACATAATCTAATGTATGCCAGTTGTGAAATAATCTGGATATATTCTCTTTTTTTCGGGCCACTCTCTGTAAAACCTAGAGAAGGTTGTGCCTGAAGATCCCAGTAGATCAGCAGTTTCTGAAATACTCAAATCAGCCCGTCGGACACCGAACGACCTTGCCACGTTTGAAAGTCGCGTATATCACCTTATCTTTCCCGTCCTGATGATGGCCTTGATCTTCAGTAGGTCGTCTTGACCGTGTTTACGTGCCTAAAAGCACGGAGTTGCTGCCATGTGATTGGCTGATTAGATATTTACATCCTCGAGAAGTCGGAATCCACGTCCACCGCCGCGGATCCTTCGTGTAAACGCGATAACTCAACAACCATATCATGGATCATTTTCAGATTTTGTACCCCCATAGACCTTAGTGAGAGGAAGAACGGGATTGTTTTTGGGAAGGTTATGGTTAACTCAGTTCGGGGAGCTTTTTTTATTTTTTACTAAAAATACTTTTGATGAGTTCAATCTGGGCGATTGCTTGTACAACGCAGGGGATAGGGGGACCTTTTTCTGGGATATACCCTGGCTGTACAATTTAATTCTATTAGAGAGAGAGAGAGAGAGAGAGAGAGAGAGAGAGAGAGAGAGAGAGAGATTCTTGTTTTAACATTTCTCTCAGTTTTAGTTTGTTTTAGTTTCGGCTCTTGAAATCTGAGCCGTTTGTTGGGTTCGACCTTCAGATTCCCACAGAGGTCTGTTGTTGCTGCAGGTGGCAGAGAAGAACATGGTGTGACTATTTAAAGACGACACAAACCGGGGAAAGTTTCCTTGGAGGCTGTGAGACCGTCCGAGGTCATGAAAATGCAAACCGTTCAGTCTTATCTGACGGTGATGGCGAGAGAGCGATGACCTTCTGTCTTTATCTACAAAACACATAAAAACGTAAAACATTATCGAAGAAGCTTGATTATGGGTTTTTCAAAATTTGAAGTGCTGTCGAATGGGACTTAATGATTTCTTTCCGTGAGCTTAACGAAAAGCTCAGACTGAGAGGTTTGGGTTATCGGTGATGTATGTATGTTAGTTAGGAGGACGGGGCTCCAGATGAACCACCTAAAGTATTTAGGAGCCAAATGATGTTTTCCGTAGCCAAAATGTATCGAAGTCAACGTACAATGTTAAATGTCTGCTTTACCTCTCCTTTCCCTCCTGTACTGTCTGCCTTTGTTTGCCATGCGTCACGTTGTTTGAGCTGTATTTTTCTATGTGGCATTTCCAATATGCTGCAATCTTGTTATCATAAAAGCATAAATTAATTCGAACCTTTTTTCTTTTTCAAACTTTATTGAACACTGTACAATTAGTTGCCTCCTGCTTATAAACGCTCTGAGTCTGTATCTATGTCTGTATCCTCCCCCCACACACACACACACACATTTGTCCTGAAGGATAACTCAAAAAGTTAATGTGGGTTTCAATGGACTTTACTGGAAAGGTGCGCCCAGGTGCGCCCTGGGGGAGGAGTCCGTTGAAAAACAATAAAAACATAAAAAAAAAGATATAAGATCATAAAACAATTAAAAACAAAGAAACCAGAGGAAAGTAGCAAAACATCATTAGCCAATATCAGCATATCAATCGATAGATAATTCCAGTAGTAGATCTTAAAAATGATAACAAATAATACATTTTTATCTATAGAGCATTTTTCATGATCACCCAAAGTGGCTTTACATGTAAGAAAGAAATTGAAAAAACACGTTAAACCAACACGTATTAATAAAACATTTGCAGTCCTCTACGTCAAACTCATGAAAAGAATCTCTTGAGGGTTCTGCCGTATGAGACGCGTGTATTTAATGGAGCGGCGTCCCGGAACCTCTACACGCCAGGTGAAAGAGTTTTTTTTCCCCAGTTCAGTACGAGCTGGTACCAGGGCTGAGATCTGGTTTGGTGGAGATTGGAGCGCCGTGTGATGAGTTGACATGAGATAACCGGGTATGATGTCACCATAGCAGGAGGACTACTTCGTGTGGGGGAGGGTGGTCCTCTCAGGATCTGCAAAGTAATTACTGCATTTATTTCCTAGGCGGCTGGACTCTCCTGACTGATGGGTGTCGACGAAGACATCTCTCATGAATGCAGGAGAACGGAACCTCATCCTGAGACTTGAGGAAGATGGACCCGTACCACCAGAAGCACTTTGCCGTTGCAGACTATGTGGTATTTGCGCTCCTGCTCGCCGCCTCCGTGGGCATCGGGCTGTACCACGCGCTGTCAGGGGGCCGTCAGCGGACCACGCAGGAGTTCCTGATGGCGGACAGGAGCATGAATTGTCTTCCTGTTTCGCTGTCGCTCCTTGCCTCCTTCCAGTCGGCCGTGGCCATCATCGGCGTACCTGCAGAGATCTACACCCACGGGACTCAGTACTGGTTCATCGGCTGCGCCTACATCCTGGGCCTCCTCATTCCCGCTCATGTTTTCATTCCAGTGTTGTACAGACTGCGTCTCTCCAGCGCCTACGAGGTAACGGCAACAGTTTGGCCTCCAGGTTTGGACTGGAGCTCATTTTTACGCCCTTCGCACTATCTGACCCTCAGATGTTCTGCTGTTTTGTCTCGCAGTATCTTGAACTGCGCTTCAGCAAACCGGTGCGCATCTGTGGAACTTTGACCTTCATCTTTCAGATGGTAGGTGCAGCACTTCACTCATTCAAGCAGAGACACAGCAATGCAGCTCTTTCACCAACACTAACAAGCGTAATACCGACATTTCTTCATTTACCGCCATGAATAGTAGGCTCTTCACGCTCAGCAGGCCTGAGTGTGCACAGGCAGTCCCCGGGTCACGAACCAGATCCCTCCTGTAAGTTTGCTCTAAAGGTTAAAGTTGTGCAGAAGTCTGAACAGGTGAATAAGTCAAATATCTTTATCTTAATATCCCATTTATTTCAAGTGTGTGTGTGAATATAAAACACTTGATAAACCTTTCTAAATACAACATCTAAAACATTACACGCCCATAATAATAACTATATATTACCGTAATGTAAAAACATACAGTACTGTAATGAATCGATACTCTATATGCCGAATGTAAAGCTTATTAAAGAGACAATTCTTCAAACAGTTTAGATGAAACAAAGTTAAAGGTTAACACTCATTTACGCAGTGACGTTATAACATTATTCAACTGGTGTCTTCCTCAGGGCACCCAAGCCCCAGTCGAGCCTGCGTACCCGCACTTAGGCACCCACTCCTAGATAGTATACCATTGGCAGTGCCCATCCAGTGCCTACCTATGGTGGTCCGACAAGACCGGTAGCACGGGCACCTAGCAGGCCATCGGGTAACACATGCCCCTCATAGTCCGACCATTGACACATGCCCCTGGTAGTCCGACCAGTAACCCATGCCCCTGGTAGTCCGACCAGTAACCCATGCCCCTGGTAGTCCGACAGGTAGCAAATGCCCCTGGTAGTCCGACCAATGGTAGGCCGATTGATCATATAAGTTCTGCTATGTCGGCCTATGCCCTCTGAGTCCCACACGGTCCGTTGGTGAATACAAGCTTTTTTTCCGGGTGTATTTCTGTAATTCCTCCTTAAAGTCTAAAAACTATGCCGGCATCCTGGAACAAAGATATCGGCGGCCACCTTGAAAACAGACTTGGGCCTTCGGTGTCTTCCTTCATTATTCAATGGGTCTGTCTCGTTTCTCGGCTCCTAGCTGAGCTGCATTCATGATCGCGGTTGAAGATTAGTGTGGTCTTATTGTGGACTGATTCTAAAAACGTCTAAAACAGTCGCATTTCTACGGGTAACTGCTAAGCTAAGCTAACCAGAGCTCTGCAGTGAAGTCCAACTCAATTTGTGGCTATGATCCCTGTAAAAAAAAACTTTCAAGGGAACATTTCCGTTTTATGTCCTTATTTAAGACGTGGAATGTGTCTGATTCGCGTCTTTCTCCATGACAGGTCGTCTATATGGGAGTGTGCGTTTATACCCCAGCCTTCGCTCTAAATGCAGGTATGAGATCTTCCTTTGTTTGACGCTGACTTGATGAGATCTGTGGTTTGATGAGTTTCTTTGTTTCCTCACAGTTACTGGATTTGAATTATGGGGAGCAGTGCTGGCCACGGGGCTTGTTTGCACGTTATACACGACGCTGGTGAGTCATTGAATAACTATGGGGAGCTTTTCTTTTTTGGGGGGGAGGGGTTTGCTTGTACAACACAGGGGTTTGGGGGCTTCTCTGGGATTAACCTCTTGCTGAGGGGCATGACAGCGTAGAACTAGTTTGTTTATGTGTTGGCTGTTTATTCTTTAGATGAATACATGTATTCATGTAGAACACTGATATTTTAACTTGAGGAGGAAAACTGTGTTATTTTTGCATTATAATATCTTTAAATAAATCTTAGTGAGCGAAAACGACTGCTGGGTGAGTTAGATCGACTTTCAACAGGAGAGAGAGGGACACCCACTAGAATCAGTCTCAATCTGTGATTCCCAACGTTGTTGGCCACAGCCCCCCTGGTGGTTCATAAAGATACTGCGGGTGGTCACACAATTAGCCATAACATTAAAACTACCTGCCTAATAATGTTTATGAGGCCCTCCTTATCACCAAAACAGCTCTGTGATGTCACTATGATGTCACTGTGTGTTCTGACACCTTTCTATCAGAACCAGCAGTTTGTGCTACAGCAGATCTTCTGTGTGATCCGACAACACAGACTAATAATAATAATAATACATTTAATTTATAATGCACTTTACATTTGGATCAAATCTCAAAGTGCTAACTAGCCTCGGCTCCCCAGTTCTTTTTCTAAACACAACAAGAAGGCGCTGAAGTGATACCCTTATCTATTTAGGTGTTTGCATTTTCTTTGTTTCCATGGTTACGAGCCGAACTTCGGCGCATTCTGTGGATAGGATTTGTCTCAGATGAGTTTTTCAGGGACACGCTACAGCAACCGGTCAATCTGAAACTTTATTCATACGTCTCAAAATCACACACATACTCACACACACACACTCCGAGACACAAAATACAACAGCCAGCAAAATCTATATTTAAGAGCCATTTTCATATCTAGAAATAACAAATGGAGTCCTTGAGTAAAGTCACGTATCCGCATGAATCTCATTTATCGTCTCCGGCTGCGGTCGACAGGGCGGTTTGAAGGCCGTCATCTGGACGGACGTCTTTCAGACGTTGGTGATGTTTGCGGGGCAGCTGGCGGTCATCGTGGTTGGCGTGCATCAGGCCGGAGGAGTCTCAGAGGTCTGGAGGAAAGTCTGGGAAGGGAACCGCATCTCTGCTCTGGAGTAAGTCTGTAATCGTGCAGTTTGTGGGCGAGCGACCGGCGTCAGGTGGGATGGTCATCTGTCTGCAGATGGTCCCGATGGCGCCTGCAGGTCGTTTTCATGCTCCCCAAGTATTTAAGTGTTGAATGTATTTCTGTGCTCAGCCTAAACCCAGATCCCACAGAGAGACACACCTTCTGGACTCTGGCCGTTGGCGGCGTCTTCCTCATGCTGTCGCTGTACGGAGTGAACCAGGCCCAGGTCCAAAGATATCTCAGCTCGCGCACGGAGAAGGAGGCCATCAGGTACTTAAGCTCTTCTTTCCAGACGGATTCTACAACATTTTTCTTGTATTTTGTTTTGTATTTGGTGAGGATGAAGGAGTAGAGGTGGAGAAGGTGCACGATGTAGGGACTTGGGGTCAACTGAGGTGAAGAAGCGAGTGCAGGCAGGGTGGAGTGGGTGGAGAAGAGTGTGAGGAGATATCTGTGACAGAAGAGGAGCAGCAGGAGTGAAGGGAAAGGTTTCCAAGATGGAGGTGAGAGAAGTTCTGCTGGATGGTTTAGAGACGGTGGTTCTGAGCAGTAGACAGGAGGCAGAGATGAAGATGTTCAGATGTTCTCTGGGAGTGAGGAGGAAGGACAGGAGTAGAAAGGAGACATCAGAGGGACAGTCCAGGTGAGACGTCCTGGAGACAAAGTCAGAGAGGACAGATGGAGATGGTTCTGACCCGTGAAGAAGAGGAGGGATAGTGGAGCTGCTGGTAGAAGGATGCTGGAGATGGAGCTGCTGGCAGGAGAAGAAGGAGAATACCAAAGAGGAGGTTTGTGGATGTGGTGAGAGAGGACATGCAGTTGGTTGGTGTGACAGGATGATGCAGAGGACAGGGGGAGATGGAAACTGATGATTTTCTGCGTAGACCCCTGAAGTCGAAGAAGCAGATAAAAAAGGTGCATTTAGTGGCATCTAGTGGTGAAGTTCCAGATTGCAACCTCTATTGAGCCTCAGCTCACTCCTCCCTCTCCAAAATCCATCTTTCACCTGATGAAGTGGCAAAAGCCTTTCCTTTCCCTGTGTCCGTGTTCAGGTCTTGCTACATGGCGTTGCCGTCCCTGCAGCTGGCGCTGGCTCTCAGCTGCGTGATGGGACTGGTCATGTTTGCTTGTTACTGCGGAGAAGATCACTCCCTCCAGCTGGTCTCCTCCTCAAGTGATGCAGTGAGTTTTTCCGAAGACACCGTCTTTAACGGAATCGTCTGCTTCACGTCCGTCTTTTCATGTTACCTTGATCTCATGAGATTAGTGCGGGGCAATGGAAGTTAATGTCCTGCAGAGTTGCGTAGAGAGACCCTCCAGGCTCATGGACCAGCAGGAGCATTTGCATATTTTTTTAAAGTAAATCCTCCTCACACATTGGGCTCATTATGCAAATGTACATTCATGCAGGTGATAAAATGTCAGATCTGCATTTCATTTCTCATGTGCACCTGAAGGTTTCAGAGAACTTTGTTTCCATATTTCCACACAGATGGTGATTTACTTTGTGATGGATATGCTTCAAGGTCTGCCCGGACTACCAGGACTCTTTATAGCGTGTTTATTCAGCGCAGCGCTCAGGTACCGCACTTTCTCAGTTGAGGCTAAGCCTTAACCTCAACAACCAAATCAATGGAGAACATCAGAGGGAGGTTCTCCAATAATTCGACTGAACATAATTGATTTTGGTTACATTCAAGTTAAGAAACAAGAAGATTATTACAAAATTATTAACGCAGCAAAAAAACGAAAAAAAAGGAGTTGTCTGAAATCCCAAGGTTTATTTCTTTTCCTAATCCGGGCAAAAAAAATCATACACTGTAAAAAATAATGTGAATCTCGTTGGGTAAAAAGCTGAAAACTTAAGTCCAGGTAATGTTTGTTCGTCCTGTGCAGCAGCATCTCCTCTGCTTTCAACTCTTTGGCCACTGTGACGATGGAGGACCTCATCAAACCACATGTCCCCGCCATGACGGAGGCCAGAGCAACGCTGCTGTCCAAAGCCTTAGGTGACCTTTGAACTCAAACTCAGCCATGTAGCGTACAGAGCTGTCGCCACATGTTCTGAGGTTTAATCTCATCTCTCTCCAATCAGCGATGTCCTACGGGCTGCTGTGTCTGGCCATGGCCTACCTCACCCACCTCATGGGCGAGTCGGTTCTACAGGTGAGTCCACGGCCCGGTCCAACAGGCAACAACCGGCGTTCCTCGCTCAGCTCTGACTCGTGTGTTTGAACTGCAGGTGGCTCTGAAAATCTTCGGGATGGTCGGCGGTCCTGTTCTCGGTCTGTTCTGTCTCGGGATGTTCTTCCCATGTGCCAACTCCATCGTAAGTAGAACCTCATCCATGACACCAGTAGGTTTGGGACTTAAACCATTAAATGTTGGTAAAGGGGCGGAGCCAGAGATTCTTCTTTCACAATTCCATCAGAACTTATCCAGAATCTAACTCCGAGACCTCAAATATAATATAGGATATAGATTTGGGATTTCAGATTTTCACTTTGTTCCACAAGCTTTCACTTATTTGAAACAGAACCACAAATCAAGTCACCTTCAAGTCTATATATGCTGTCCTAGCCATTTAAGAGTCCCAACCATCGACCAGATAAGAATCCGAGCCACCTATGAGTTAAGATACGAGTCTTAGCCACCTACGAGTCAAGATACGAGTCTTAACCATCTACCAGTCCAGATACGAGTCTTAGCCACATACGAGTCAAGATACGAGTCTTAACTATCTACCAGTCCAGATACGAGTCTTAGCCACCGACGAGTCAAGATACGAATCTTAGCCACCTATGAGTCCTGATACGAGTCTTAGCCACCTACGAGTCCAGATACGAGTCTTTGCCACTTATGAGTTAAGATATTCCTCTTTTTTTCTTTTTTTTTGAAGTTTCAGGTGGCACAAATGATCAATCCTGTTTCTGTCTTGTTATAATGTTGCTAGCAAACAAACCTCTTCCTCCAGTTAGTTTCTTTTGCAAAAAATCTGCTGAATGATTTTCAAAAAAATTGGTCGAGTGTTTATTTAGTACAGGATCAAACAAGATCAACTTTCAATTTCAACATTTACCTGATTACACTGAAACTATTCCACCCGTTCCCACTGAACGTTTCGTAGCGGGGGCTGGCTTCCATGCTAATGTTTCCTCGTTCTCACCAGGGGGCAGTGGCAGGTCTGGGCATCGGTTTGAGTCTGTCCTTCTGGGTCGGCGTCGGAAGCATCGTGACTCGAAGCTTCGGCACGAGACCGCTCCCACCGGACTGCAGACCCGAGAACATGACTGCCGCTGTTCAGACTGCACTCACCAACGTCACCCTGAGGTATCAGGCTCACATCTGACCCATTTAGTTTTTAAGGATTCCTTTCGTTAGTGACTCATCGCCCTGTTTGATCTACAGCCGTCCCACCGGACTCAGGAGATTTTACTCGATGTCCTACATGTGGTACAGCGCCTTCAACTGCCTCACAGTCGTCCTGGTCGGCCTGACCGTCAGCTACCTCACAGGTAAGCCGGTTCTTACCTGAACACATGTGGTCCACTCCGTGTTTCCTGTCTAACTTTGAAGCTTGATTATATACTTATACATGAGTGGAAGCTGGTTTAGGAGATTTTTTATACTTTTAATAAGTCAGAAATTAACGCTTTCTTAAAAATCCTACAAACATGGAATACATTTTTTATACTTTCGGCCTCGGCCGAGGAGTTTTGCGGTTTATGTTAAAAGCTCTTATTTTGAAGGAGTAGAACTGAGAATGAGTTGGCCAGTGTGTTGTGAGTGTTCTCCCTGTGTTACACTACATCACCTGCCTGAGTTATTATTTTGTAATTTCAAATTAAAAGCGTGTGTCATCAACCTTTGACGACAAACACACACACACACACACACACACTATGAGGAAATATAAATCACTGTTCTATATCTATCCTCACCGGGAAGCTTTTCTGGGCTTCTAGCTAAAACGATAAGCTATCTGCTAAAGCATTAGAAATTAAATTTATTTGGACATGGCTTCATTAAATTATATATTTTTCGTTCTATTTGAACTAAAGTATTTCACTCTAGCGCCTCACAGTGGTGGAGATTTGACGAGGAAATGTGGAAACTCTCACTAGACCAACGTCATGTCAATCTTGTATTCTGGTTGTTGATTGGTCAGGGACGCCTTCCTCCCTTGGAGCGTCACTTCCTGTGTTTTGGCCAATAGCAGATCAGCATGAAAAGAAGAAGTAGATTGAAATCCATTAAATGGATCAAGTAGATCCCACCTCCAGGGGAGGAGAATGAAGTCTGTCCTCCTCTGCTCTCCACTTCACACACTCTACCTTTCACCTCGCTGACCTTTAGGTGTCACTGTTGAGGCATCATCTGAATTTCAATAATGGAATTTTTCCAAAGAAGATATAAAAATGATTTTTACAAGCGATGGTGAGATTTGATAACGTGTCCTCTCAGAAGCGGAGCACCATCAACCGGACCAGCCTCCCCTGATCTCTCTCTCTGTGTTGGTTTAGGTCCGATGAAGGCAGAAGACGTGACCGCAGGTACTATCTACCCGCTTGGGGAACTGCTTTGCTTTCTACCTGAACGTCTCAGAAACAAGCTCTGCGGTGCGACTCCTCCTCTGGAACCGGCAGTAAGTAGAACATTTCCTCAGACAGGAGGTGTGTGCTGTGTCAGAACCGCTGATGCCGAAGTCTTATCCTGGGTTGGAAGTTTGGGTCGGAACGGAGTTACAGATACTTCGGTTCAGATCGCCAAAACGAACCAAAAGTGATGCAGCTTTCATCTAGATAGTGCAACAAAAGTGATCTCTAGAGCAATTCAAAATCCAACGTGTGAGTCTGTGGCTTCATGAATCCCAACCAACTCAAAATTTAATGGTAAAATCAGTTTTCTATAAAAGCTTTAGACCGTTTTTTAGAGCCCGTGTCCACTCTTACGATCACGTGACTCTCCCTATCGATCGTACACTCCTGTTATGAATCCCTTATTCAGACCCAACATGACCCCAAACGTAAACTGTTACGTGTGGAAACCATTCTTCTTTAAAAAAAGCGGTGGATTTCATAAAAAAAAAAAGCTCCTCTAGTGACAAAAATATGAACTTTTAGAGTAAAATGCAACTAATACAAGATTTTTTTTGTTTGTTTGTTTTTTGATAAAAGAACATTAAGGCCATTCTATTCTATTCTATCTCCTTGAGTTGACTCATATTCACCAAATCTGGACTAAATTGTACCAACGGTTCAGAAGTTCTGTCCAAAAACAGCTTCTTTTGTAAAAAAAAAAAAAAAAAAAAAAAAGCTCCCCTAGTGACAAAAATATGAACTTTTAGAGTAAAACGTGATAAAATCAGAACGAAAAATTAACAATTTTTTTGTTTGGTGGGACGACTAGAAGAAAAGAGGTGGAGGATCTGAGAGGTCCCGATGGTCGTCCTGTCTCTAAGATTTATTATTTCCTTTTAAACTCATTAAAGAAGTTTTAAAATTCTTTTGTTCATGTAAGACGTGTGGAAATAAAAGCACCTGTCACAGGTGATCCTGACGATTTCATACCTCATCATAATCTTTTGGCTCATTCTTCCAGCTCTCAGGACAACAGGGGGAGGAGCCTCCACAG
This sequence comes from Lophius piscatorius, assembly GCA_009660295.1. Taxonomy (NCBI): domain Eukaryota; kingdom Metazoa; phylum Chordata; class Actinopteri; order Lophiiformes; family Lophiidae; genus Lophius; species Lophius piscatorius. The sequence continues at coordinate 126,021 of VRLP01001185.1, read as the reverse complement.
CTCAAAGAACGATACGGAGCCTTCTTCACAGAATCAGACGCATCATCACAGGAAGAGACGGACCGTTTCCTCCCAGAGGCTCCCTCACTTCCTGTGGATCAAGAATCAATCCTTTGACTTCCTGTCTGGCTGGAAAGCAGCTGAACTGAAACAGAAATGTGTTTTTATTTATCATGTTGCTCATAACGCTATCACAGAATTACACTAAATTAGTTTTTTAGATCTGTAAAAAAAAAAAAAAAAATGTTTACATGCTGTTTACTGCTTTTGTAGAATAACTGGAGGTCTTGTTAAATAAATGTATTTACTTCTTCTTCTTCTTTGGTTTGTTCCTTTCAGGCGTCTCCACAGCAGATCTTCTGTCTCCATCTCCCCCTGTCCTCTGCTTCTTCCTCTGTCACACCAACCAACTGCATGTCCTCTCTCACCACATCCAGAAACCTCCTCCACCTCTACTCCTCCATCCTCAGCTCCTCCTGCCTCCCTTTCATTCACACACATGTATTCTCTCTTCATTCCTCTTCTCTCTGGCGCATACCTCCACTCCTCCAGGTTCTCCTCCACCCGCTCCCTTCTCCCACTATAAATCACAATGTCCTCCACCAACATCATAGTCCATGGAGACTCCTGCTGACCTCCTCTGTCAGTATGTCCATCACCACAGCAAACAAGAAGGGGCTCAGAGCCCATCCTTGAACCCATCCATCACTCCTACTCTTTCATATCCTGGACCACCCTTTCATACTTCCTGTCACTCCAGACCTCCTCATGCAATCCCACAGTTCCGATCAGAAATTTCACAACATTTATGTTCTGCATATTTATTTGACATAGGTTTCACGTCGGATCCCCTCCCCATTAATCCGGGCTTGGGACCGACTCCAGAACTCCATTGGCTTGTGACTCCTTTGTTGCAGAGTTTAAATAAATGTATTTACATTATTTTAATTGACATAAATGAAGAGATGAATCATATTTATTTCATCTTTAAATTGAAGCTTAAGTTAAATTAACATGTTGTAATCACAAAGTTATGAAAAAAGGACATTCTACTTCTAACGTTAGTGCGTGGTGGAATGAACCGTGAGGCGTTCAGAGGACATGCAGACAAGATGCAACCGCAAAGGATCGGAAATTATATTTATTTATTGTATCTTTTTTATTTTGCTTTTCCACAACTCACCTCTCATCATTTCCATTAATGAGAAATCTTAAAAAGGTGCCAAAAAAGAGCCACAGCAAAAATTCTACACGAGAGGATTGATAAACTAGTCCGCTAAACAGTGCACAGGTCAGCCATAACATTAAAACCACCAGCTCAGAACCTTTTATTGTCCGTATAAAGAAGAAAACAAAACACGTTAAAGCGATTTCTTTGCATATTTTATTTCTTTGGTGCATTTATTCATTTAATATCTTAGAGACTCTTAATTTACCGTAAACCTGGACAACTTAGAGCAACCAATTCACCTGCGTTGCAGTTTCTCCTCAGCACGCAGACGGAACCCTTGACAACTCCATTTTGAGCAACTTCGTTCTAACCGCCAGGAACGCCAGAACAATTCTGGAGAAGCGCTGATCCAGTTGTCCAGACATCACAGTCTGGTTCTTGTCAAAGTCTCGTCAGATTCACTTACTGTCTGACATCTCCCACCCACTGACAGACGCCACGCTGACCCGGTAATCAACGTCAGTCCGACTTCAGCTGTCAGTGGTTATAATGTAGTGGCTGATTGGTTTGAGTGACACACGTGTGCTTAAAGCAGTATTTGATGTTTCCACAGCAGTAACCCTCGGTGTCAATGAGTGAGTGACGTCTGACTCATGGACTTCCAGATTTCTTGACTTTCTTTGTTAAGCTCCGCCCACTCCTCGTCCGAATCATCCAATGGGACCCCTCTCTGGGCTGCCATGTTCCGGTAGGCCTGGCACTCAAGTTCTGCTCTGTGAACACATGAGAAACGGTTGACTGGGTGTTTGGGGGGGGTGGGGGTTTGTAGGCTGAGAGTTTGAGCGGGAAGTTGGTTTCATACTTTCTGAGGAAATAGACGCAGTGGTTGTGTCCGTACATTTCAGCCAGGCGCAGCGGTTTGTCCCCACAGCAGTCCTTCTTGTCTATGGGGGCGTGGAAGGAGTGCAGCATCTCCAGAACGTCAAGATGGCCGAACTCCGCAGCCAGGTGAGCCGGGGTGGACCCGTGCTCCGTCCTCAGACACGGCCGGCCTCCGTGCTCGATCAGGATCTTCACAATTTTGGTGTGTCCTGTAGAAAAACACGTCAGAGTGGGATCACAAAACATTCTGCATGTCCCTGTCTGAATATCCCAGAATAACAAACTATCTCAAAATACAAAGAACTCAACGAAATGATGCTAAAGGTTGTCAAAGTTCTCAAACAGCGGCGTGAGTTTCTCTAATTATGAATAGATTTTCTCTAAATCCAAGAACAAACTTTGTGTCACACTTTCACCAAAGGAAAAACAAAATACAAGTTGTATGACACTTTGATCAAAGTCATAACAAACTATTTCTAAAACACAATAACATATAAATGCTTAAGCTTCTCCTTAATCAAATCCCCAAACTAAACTTCAAATATCTTCACAACTATCAGGTGTGTTTCCATCACCTTGGTGTTTATGGACAGGTAGGACTTAAAATAATTATTATTTTACATATAGTCAGAATAATTGTACCTGTTACTATGTTTGAGTAATCTGTTACTATGTTTGAGTAATCTGTTACTAAGTGTGAGTAATCTGTTACTAAGTGTGAGTAATCTGTTACTAAGTGTGAGTAATCTGTTACTAAGTATGATTAATGTGTTACTAAGTGTGAGTAATCTGTTACTAAGTATGAGTAATCTGTTACTTTGTGAGAGTTATCGGTTACTGTGTTTGAGTAATCTGTTACTATGTTTGAGTAATCTGTTACTAAGTGTGAGTAATCTGTTACTAAGTATGATTAATGTGTTACTAAGTGTGAGTAATCTGTTACTAATTGTGAGTAATCTGTTACTTTGTGAGAGTTATCGGTTACTGTGTTTGAGTAATCTGTTACTAAGTGTGAGTAATCTGTTAGTAAGTGTGGGTAATATGTTACTAAGTGTGAGTAATCTGTTACTAAGTATGAGTAATCTGTTACTAAGTGTGAGTAGTGTCACAAGGATAATTATAAACAAATGTTACTACCAAATATTGGTTTTAAATTTTTCTCAGTGTATGATGTTGAACCTCAAAACATTGCTTAAAAAAAAAAATATATATATATATATATATATAAATATATATATATATATATAAATAATAAAACTACAGATCAGCATGTTCATTTTGATGATTTGAAAACCATAAAGAAAAAATCCCCTCAGAGCCAACATTTACAGCGTAATGTTTAAAAACATATATATATACTTTGAAAGTTTTACGGCTCAGGGCGAATCAGTTATTAGGAGAAAACTGAAAGAGTCAAAAAAGGAAACTAGTGAGATGAATGAAGCTGCCCGTTCCAGGAGGAAATAATCCTCCACCGGTGCTTCCTACCTTTCTCTGCCGCCCAGTGGACAGGCGTCTTGTACCTCCAGTCGATGTCTTTGTCGTTGGGGCTGCATTTATTCTGTCGCAGAATCTCCTCCACTTGTTCCACATTCCCCACGGCGGCTGCCTGGTGTAACTCCGTCATGTCGTTACCGCGGTCGCCTGGAAACAGAAACACAGGAGCGAAACCCGAAACCCGTGAGCGCCGGTGCTGCAAACCTGCTGCAGGAGTTTTATTGTGTCTCAGCTTTATTTACACAAATATACCGTTTATTGTTGGTTTGTGATAAACAATCACATAATTTCTCCTCAGAATGCCTCAAAACAGCAGATATTACTTGTTTTATATATATATATAACACAGATTTCTCTTTTCACTGACAAGGGCAGTCCAGGGAATGATTCTAGGATCAGATTCCAACAAAACAAATCAGAAACAAAAAGTTTTTTTTTTTTTTTTTAATTTTAAATTTTTAAAAAAAAAAATTTAAAAGTTTTTTTTAAAACCATGCATAAAGTCTGACTAACTTAAAAAAATAAAGACACAAGATAGACAATTAGGTTTGTATGGCAGATAGAAAGAGTCCAGAGTAGAAGTTACAAAAACAAAAATAACAAATAAAGATCCAGGAACTTTTTTTTTTTTAAATATTCATAAACACTTCAAACCGTAAACTAAACAGAAATATATTCACTGCTTATTTTTGAAGTGAATATATGACACTGTGACCCTGCTTCTTTTTTTTGAAGATTTAAACACATGGCATGACTGAGCCTCCATAACTCCAGAAGATTAAAGTTATTTAATCTTTTCTAGATTTATCCCATGAGTTTAATATCAACCACATCACTGTAAAAAAAATACAAATACTGGATAATACTGGCAGCTAGTTGCCAGCATGGTATTGCTACTTTACAGTATACATACTGGTATTCAAATCAACAGTACATTACTGTTAAAATGTTACAGTACTGTACTTTATATAGGTTTTAAAGTAATACTGTAAAGTAATGTATTTCTTTTCAGCATACATACTGGTATCCTAAGTAAAGTACTGTATATGTATAATGTACTGTTTATGACATCACCAGATTCAAGTCAAGAGTTTTTCAAACCCAACCTCGAGTAATATTTCTTGAAAAATCTGTCCATTAATTTATGAGATTTTGCCAAAACAAAACGCCAACAGTAGCCTATCTCGTAAAACGTTGTTATGACATCACGTTGTGGGGTTATGATGTCACCGAAATGTATTTGTCTCTAGAATATTTCAAAACCTACCTCTGGGAAAACGTCCATGAGAATCCCTCCATTAGATTTTCTGAAACAGCTAACAGCTATAGCTAACAGAGAGACGGTCGGACGGACAGACGGACAAACCGGCCAAGGTATAAAAACATTACCTCCTACTGGAGGTAATAATTCACGTAGATTTGATACCTTAAATTCTTCAATGGCTGGACATCAAAGAATCGCCCCGTCTCCTTCAGTCATTGTTGTGGTACATAATGGAATTAAATCTGACTTTGATGTCCAGAGATCAAAGCCGGTATTAATCTCATGTCATAACAATGTCTTCTTAACCGTTGTAATAATGTATATAAATCACATCAAACAGAGAAGTTTCCATTTTTCTCTGTTTTTATAAGAGAAATTGTTTATTAGAAAACATCAACAACTTTGACACTCGGCGAGCATCGAGAGGTCGCTTCTCACTTCCTGTCTTTGAAAGTAAAGCCAGCCAGAGTTCCGACATGGAATGTTTGCCACCAGATATCCTAGAATTAACAACATCCTCTGTTTTGAAAGAAAGAAAGAAAATATACTCTTTTTACTTTTTTTAAATTTTTATTGGAATTTAATACGTAAACAAGTCAAACACAAAAAACAAAATATCTCTATTTATATATTTATCATAAATGTTGGGGTAGCTCAGCACAGAAAAATCAAATTTTGAAAAGAAAAAAAAAAAAGAATAAGGAAGGAATTAGAAAAAGAGAAAAAAAGGCAAAAATGTCATTTTGAGTTGGTAAAATTCCCAACCAGACGAGAGCCAGACGGAGAACGTACGTCTTACGTCTCTTCTAGTATTACTCGAGTTCCACACAGCTGAAAGAAAAACACAACACACGCTGTAAAATCCATAAACAGACACATTAAGTCCTTTAGAATTGTTCTAGGCTGGATCCTAGAATAGGATCCATCTCAGCTTAAATCAAGTCCTGACTAAAACGGTATTTCGTAATGTTCTAATCAACAAAATGACACTGAAAGTCTCAAGAAGCAGCATCCAGCATCTACTCACCTCAATCCACACTTGCTACCAAGGTGGGCCCCAAGTCCAGTCCTTTCCAGTATTTCTCCATCAATGTACCCAAACATACTCCGTTACACTCGATGTCCACCGAATACTGGGGAACATTAATCTCGGAATGGTTTCCCATGTTGACCACCGTCAGTCTCAGAGGTTTATCCACCAGGCAGTTGTAAAAATCTTCGTAAACTTCTTCAACCCAGGAGCCTTCGGACTTTACAAATCCACTCAAAGAGCACAAAAAGGACTGGGGAGGTATATCCAGCAGACTCTGAGGCAGTAGTCTAACACTCTCCATGTCAACATCAGACTCATTTCCATAGTCCATAAACAGAACGTGGACCATTCTGTCCGTCATCTGAATTACCTGAGCGCGATACCACTGGTTGTCCGCGGGAAAAAGAGCAAGGCAAGGACTACCAGGATCCAGAATCGTGGGTAGCATTTTTTCAGCTAGTGTCTGTCCTGCCTCTTGAGCAAGCCTCGATACCTTGTCGAGCTCCTCTGTGTTGGCGTCCTGACACCAGAAGAAGTGAGGTTCCACAATACAAGAGGCGTACACAACCTCGGTCTTGTTTCTTGAGAGATTTGGCGGCTTGAACATGCCTGCATTCATATTTTCATTTGGAGAACTGAGGTGCGGCCTGTTGGTGTCAGTTTGGGAACTCTCTTTTGGGGGGCTTTTAATCAAGTCACATTCTTTGGCAACTGGTTTCCAGTATTTCTGCATTGCTGAATTGACCCCCACATCTTTGCATTCAATGTCCACTGAATACAGAGGAAAGGCAATCTCCGAATGTGTTTCCATGTTGACCATTGTCAGTCGAAGAGGTTTATCAACCAGAAGGATGTAGAAGTCTTCGTAAACCTCGTCAACCCAGGAGCCCCTGGTCTCATCAAATCCATTCAAAGAACACAAAAAAGACTGGGGGGCTTCATCCAGCAGAGACTGAGGCAGTGGTCTTACATCCTTGATGGCAACTTCAGACTCATTTCCATAATCGATAAACACCACGTGGAATCCATTGTCGATGCTGTTCATTATTTGAACTCGATACCACTTGTTGTCGGCGGAAAACAGAGCGAGGCATGGACTACCAGGACCAAGAGTCTCTGGGAACATGTTGTCCTGCTGTGCCTGTCCAGCCTCTTCGGCAAGCCTGGACACTTTGTTGAGCCCCTCTGCATTAGCGTACTGACACCAGAAGAAGTGGGGTCCCACAATGCAAGAAGCGTAGGCCTCAACTTTTTGGTTTTTGGAAATGTTTGGGTTCTTGTACATGCAAGGGTTCACCATCGCTTTGTTGTCAATTTCAGGTGGCATGTTGGATTCAGTTTGATCACCCTGGGGAGAGTCTCCTGTTTGAAGCTTCTCAGACGTGACATGCCCTTCGGCAACTGGCGTCCAGTATTGGAGCAGTGCATCATTCACAACTATATTTTCACATTCTAGTTCCACTGAATATTCAGGAACCAAAATATTTGAGTGGTTACTTGCGTTGAGCACCTTTAACCTCAGTGGTTTATCAACCAGGAGATTGTAGAAGTCATCATAAACTTTGTCATCCCAGGAACCTTTGGATGTATCAAATCCATTCAAGGAGCACAAGAAAGCCAGAGGAGCCACATCCAGAAGACTTTGAGGAAGCGTTCTCACACTCTTGATATCAATATCAGACTCCTTTCCATAATCAATGAACAAAACACGGAGCGTATCATTGGTTTTCTGTATAACCTGAGCTCGGTACCACAGGTTGTCCACGGAAAAAAGAGCAAGGCATGGACTTCCAGGGTCCTCCAAGTTCTTGAAGGACAGTTGGTCATGCTGTACCTGTCCGGCCTCTTGAACAAGCTTTGACACCATGGTCAGATCTTCAGTGTCACTGAACTGACACCAGAAGTAGTGTGGTCCTACAATAGAGGAAGCGTATACCCCCTCGGTCTTATTTAGAGAAACGTTTGGTGACTTGTACTTGGGGGTTCTTACAACTCCCTCTGGACAAGAATGAAAGGAAAGTTGTCTCACTTCTGAGTCGCTGTAGTCGCCATGTGTGAAAGTCTCTGACAGCACATCTCCTTTTTCCTCAAGAATGACATCCAGACTTGCTTTTCTTTGCTCACCCATAGTTTTTGCATCTTCAGCAAACTCATCTTCTGAACTCATCCTTGGCTTATATCTAGCACACGTTCCACTGTGGCTGTTGGCTATTTGTCCTGTCGTTAGTGACGAAACGTTCATGAGCGTCTGCAATAATTTGTCCTCATTTTGACAACCATCGCTCTGTAGAACAGGTTCTGGATCTTCTAAGCCATCTTTGACATGAACATCCTCAGTGCCGGGAGTGGCTACATCATCTGTCCAGCCTTTGACTTCACGGTACTCAAGGCTGAGCAACGATTCCTCTGCTAGACCGCCATTAATGCAGACGTTATTCTGTTCTTGCAGGCATTGTTGGTCCTCAGGTGACTGGAGAAAGGAAGGAATGGGGTCATTCATGGTATTTGAACCGTTGTCAGTCTTTGAGGGTGAAATAAGTCCTTTCTTCTCTATAAAATGACTGTTTATGCATTCAGCGTTATCTGCATAGAGAATGACATCATAGAAATCTTGAGATATATCATGGCGGTCAAATCTGGCAACCACAGTCCGCCGCAGGAGCAGCGATTTTAAGTAATCATTCTGGTCTGTGGTCCACCCTGTACCCACATCCGGTACCCCATCCAGAGAGCAGGGGTACGTCACAACGGGCATTCTCAGGAACCTTCCCGGCAGTGGTTTGATGTCTTTAATTGGGACCAATTCAGTTTTTCCTTCATCCACAAGCAGGACTTCTACGGCACCATCGCTAGGCATGTTTTGCTTTAGTTGCGATCGTTGCCATCTGCCGCTCAAGCCTTTAGCAGCGCATGGATCTCCGCTGGTGCGTGGTTGAGTCTCTCCGGAGTCTGGGCTCTTGTCATAATACTTTTGGATCTGTTCCGATAATTTCTTCTCTTCATTGGAAAAAATGAGGAGTTTGCAAAAAATGCTCCGAGGATTGTTTACCTCGCTCACAATCACAGTTTCAAAAATGTCATTCGAGAGTTGGGGGTAAAAGAACTGCTCACGTTCCTCAACTTGGGTACTTAAAATTTGATTCCGTTCCCACCGTCCGTGGTGGACCTTGGAATCTTCTTCCTCAGGTAATTGAAGGTGTTTCAGTACAAGGCATTTAAACTCATCTCCCGGTACCTTCTTCGCAACTCCACACTTACACATGTGCCTGGAAACAACCGGTATGTCTAAAAGAATGACCCGGTCTGGCATCAGCACATGTTGGACCAGTCCCGTAAAGTTCTTGCCAGTCAGAGATTTCAGAAACTTTGAGGCCTTTTCGGGCCACTCCTTCTCACACGACAGGACGTTTGCGAGAATGCATGTTTCGATTTCAGGAGGTAGAAGAAATATGTCGCTCTGAATCAACTCTATAGCTTCACCTGCGGCGACATGTGGTTCTCCCTTGTCGATTAGAAAAACATTGTAAGCTTGGTTCTGGGTCGAAACAATCCGAGCTCTGTGCCAGGTGTCGCTGATACGGACCAGACAGAGGTCCCCCGGTTTTCCCTCTGATCCATCAAACCTTCTTTCAGGACTCTGAATGTCCTCCCTCATCCGCTCATAAACATGCTTCCTCCCATCATCCAGGTTCACCCATAGTTCTACAAAACCACCACTGGGGTTCAGGTTGACCCGCGTGATGACAAGAGGTGCTTCCGATCCTGGTGTTGGAAGGCCGGGAATCGAACACATCGTGAGGTTCAGGTGTCACATTTACCTGCAAAATTGGAAATAAACAAATAAATAATGATATCAGACATATTTGTGCTGCATTTTCTCAAATTAACCACTTAATGAAATATTTTTCCTTATATATGACCCTGGTTTATATTTTTATGTTGTATTCACACGGCAGAAAGATGAAAGGCAGTCGGCGTGAAGTGGAGAGCAGAGGGCAGGCTTCGCACTCCTCCTCTGGAGGCGGGATCTACTAGATCAATTTTATGGATTTCAATATGCCTCTTTTTTTCATGCTGATCTGCTATTGGCCAAAACACAGGAAGTGATGCTCCAAGGAGGTCATCCTCCCTGACCAATCAATAACAAATTACAAGATTGTTGGTCCAGTGAGAATTTCCACACTTCCTCTTCGGTTCTCCACCACTGTGAGGCGCTACAGTGTGACGTACTGGTGCTGCTTTCAAATATAACAAAAAAACAAAAATTATATAAAGCTTTTCTGAATAGATATCATTTGTCCAGCTGTATCAGTTAGCTTGTTAGCTTAGCGGTTAGAAAGAAGCCCTGAAAAGCTTAACAGTGAAGGATGGATTGGAACAGTGTGTTATTTTTGTGTGTGTATCAGGTCAAATGTGGTAATGATTTTTCACGTTTGTTGTAAAAACATGTATTTGATCATGAATATAATGAATAAATGCCTCGTGTGATTAAAGAAAGCGTAAACTCTCCACCCACCCGTCCACTGACGTATACATGGGGGCTGTCTTTATTTGTGGTGGGTGTTGCAGATAATCTCCAGTCACAAACTAAATAGTTATCCTGCAACAACTTATTCATTATTATCCTCTTCATTGCTATTTAGAATTAAAGTCTTTCTTTCTGTGCCTGTAAAGCATCTTTGGGTAATTACAAAAAATATATTAAGTTTTATTATTATTATTATTTTTCAGCTGATGGTACACCAACAAAAATATTATATTCAATTTATTCCATGACATACCACTAAATTTTACACACTGCACCTTTAAATCAGTTACTACAAATGTGAAGATGTCACCTTTTGCAAGCAGACACGTGACTCCTGGTCTCCAATAAACATAAAATTAAACATAAACTGAACTTCTGCTTTAGTTAGTAGTTGAATATTTAAATAAATGATTTAAAGGTTGGTCGCTTTGGGCTTCCATACCAGAGCGAACACCTTAATAAACTAGTTTCTGCTCACCTCCACACACGTCACTTCAGGGTCTGAGGCTCCAGTACCAGCCTCTGGTACCAGCTTCTGGACCGCGGGTTCATGCCGGACCGTGTTTGATAAAGTAGAGCCTCGTGCGCGGTAAGGGCTGGGGGCGCGCACGCGCATGGTATTTTAAAAAGACTTTTACGGTGCGCAAAGGGAGAATTGCGTAAAACACGCACGGACGTGAATCCGGCTCTTCCGCGTCTTTGAACATGTATTTACGCACGTGTCAATATTTTCATCTGAGGTGATGTTTGCTTAGCGGACAAACTCACGCACGCGCGCTGTGATGGGCGGTGATCAAACTAATCGGTGGCTTCCGTGTTTTGGAGGTCAGGTGACTCCCTCAACCTGTCAATCCAGGAAGAGACGTGGTGCGTTCATCGACTGCGCAAAAACTTAAGACGGTAGGAAGTTAAGAGAAGCTTCTCTTCATGATCCATAAAAGTTCACCTGTAAGTTCGATTTAAATTCATCTGGTCCACATTAATACTCGAGTCTGATTTAATGTGTAAAATAATGATTCAAGAGCTACTGACAGAATATTAAAAACAAAATAGGTTTATTTGTTGTGGTTCTGTTACGGTTTTATCTACTCTCTTTATATTTATTCCCACGGATGCATGCTTATCTATATATCTATATCTATCTATCTGTGCAAACATATTAATACCTACATACATGCATATATTCTTTTTTTTCCTCCCTTAAAAGTCGTATTGTATCATCATACACAATATTATACTACTGTTTGATGCTTTTTTAAATTTTATTTACATCATAAACCACATCTTCAAAAAAAAATTCTCTTCTTTTTCTCCAAACGGGTTTACACCTATATTTTATATTTATTCCGACATTAATATGTTTTGGTTTTTTAACCTGTTTCTCTGATTCTGAATACGCTCATTTAAAATTTCTCTGTTTTTCAAACATTCAGAAGACAAATAAATCATGTCACTTTAGAAAGTTTAGTTTGATAAATATAATAGAAGTAAATATAAATATGTAGTATAACAGAATAACACTTAATAATGATTCATGGGGCTGATTAAGGTTGGGTTTATGTTAATGTGTTGTTATTAAGGCTTAATAACCAACTGCTGTTGGTTTAAGCCAACGCCTTCCATGCTTCCGTTCACAGGAAGAACAGGTGAATCGTTACCTGTCAATCGTCCTACTGTGACAGTACCTTCTTTTATCATACTCTGGAATGCATTCCTCTCTCAGACACCAGCTTGATATTATGATCTGTGTTTCAGATGCCAACAAACTCAGCTTGGACTGTTTTTTCTGTTTCTTCTGGGGAAAAAAAGTTTTCACCTTCTGCCTGATAAATCCCACTCATTTACTTTCAGTGGTTATAATGTTATGGCTGGTTCCTTCTGTTTTCAGTGACTTGTTCCAGAATGAGTAAGAGGAAAGGAACAGTTTGTAGTGAAGCGGCCGCGGTGAAGAGACACCGAGTGAGCGCGGCGGACAAAGCATCAGACGATGCCATCCATCAGAGACCGCCGTTTCACGCTGTCACGGTACGTAGCCCCGCCCCTAATGCAGCACTGAAATTCTCGCCAACTCGTTTTCACCCTCCATGTTCATTTTCAGGGAGACATCGGCCTGATTGAAAGCATCACCCTGAAGAACTTCATGTGTCACCGTTTTCTCGGGCCCTTCAAGTTTGGGCCCCACGTGAATTTCATTGTCGGCAACAATGGAAGTGAGAAGCGTTTTATTTCAAGGTCACATGATGCTGTTTGGTTTACGGGGTTCTCAATGTTAGTTGGCTGGCTGGGTTGGGTTTGTTCAAAGATGGTTGGTTGCCTGGTTGGCTGACCAGTTTGTTGGCCTGTTGGTCGGTTGGATTCTTTCTAAACTTGGAAGTTGGCTGGTCTCCTTCTAAATCGGTTGGTTGGCTGGCGTTTTGGTTGTTCTTTTTTTTTTTCTAGATTTAGTTGGTAGGTATGGTTGGTGTAATGTTGGTTGGTTGGTTGGTTGGTTTGTTGGTATGTTGGTTGGTTGGTTTGCTAGCTGGTTGGTTGGTCGGTTGGTTGGATAGTTTATTGGTTGGTAAATTGGCTGGATGGTTGGTTGGTATGTTGGTTGGCTGGCTGACTGGTTGATTGGTTGGTTGGTGGGTGGTTGGTTGGTTGATCCGTCAGTCGCTCATTCTGTTTGTAAGTTGGTTGGTTGGTTGGTTTGCTAGCTGGTTGGTTGGTCGGTTGTTTGGATAGTTTATTGGTTGGTAAATTGGCTGGATGGTTGGTTGGTTGGTATGTTGGTTGGCTGGCTGACTGGTTGATTGGTTGGTTGATCCGTCAGACTCTCATTCTGATGATTGGTTGGTTGGTTGATTGTTGCATTTTTCCGATTGTGTAGTTGTATGACGGGATTGTCCTTAGGTTGGCTGGTGGCTGAGTGGTTGGTTGAGTGGTTGGATGGTATGTTGGTTGGCCGGCTGACTGGCTGAGTGGTTGGTTGATTGGTTGGATAGTTGATCAGTCAGTAGCTCATTCTGTGGATTGGTTGGCTGACTGACTGGTACTGAGTGTAAATCCACGACATCCTGATGTAGATCTGAAGGGATCTTTTATTCTGAAACACTTTTTGATATATTTGACAAAATTCAAAACCCAAAAATGAGTTATAATTTGATGAGGGGCTTAATGATTTTCATGTAGCTACTAAATGCTGTTTCGTTGTGTCGGATCCTTTGAACGCAGTGATTCCGTCTTTCTTCTTCTCTGGTCCTTTTTACCTCGCAGGCGGGAAAACGGCGATCCTGACGGGACTGATCGTCGGCCTCGGAGGAAAAGCCACCTCCACCAACAGAGGTCTGTCCCTGAAGGATTTTGTGAAGAGCGGCGAAAAGTAAGTCAGAGGAGAGAATTCCTCTCTGGGCCGTGTCTCTAGATGTGCTGTCATTTCCCAGAATGCTCTCTGTTCCCTCCAGCGCTGCAGACATAACGGTGGAGCTGAGGAACATTGGGCCCGATGCTTACAGAGGAGGCCTCTACGGCGACCGCATCTCCGTCGAGCATCGCATCGTCTCTGATGGAAGTCGGACCTGCAGGCTGAGGAGCAAATCAGGTGCTTTTATTGCGAGGAAGAACTGGATTGATTTTGGAAGAAGGCCAGTTCTATATTATTTATAGCAAAACATTTTTCAGACATTACTTCCTAACCGCTCATATGCATCCACTCCAACACATGAGGAAGATTATATTATTAGGAGATCTATCTTACTTTTATGAACATATAATCTAATACTTCATATTTTACTCACTAGGGGGAGCTCTTTTCACGAAGAACCCTGTTTTTCGGACATAACTTCTCAACCGTTGGTCCAATCTAGTCAAAATTGAATGCATATGATTCGACTGGAGGTGATCTATGTATATATATATATTACATATATATTACATATTTATATATATATTTTACTCACAAGGGGGAGCTGTTTTTACACAAAAAAACCCCACTTTTTTCCTAACCGTTGGTCTGATTTTGTCCAAATCGGCTTGTAAGAATCCACACAAGGAGTTCTATCTCGTATTTCTATTATTTCATTATGGTAATTCATATATTACCCACTAGGGGGAGCTTTTTGTCCGTAACTTCCCAACCATCAGTCCAGCTGTGACTAAATTTAGCTCCCCTGAATCTACGATGTTTTAATCCTGAGCTCAGAAAAACTCGTTAACTGTATTTATCTTCATCATTGAGTCACTCCGGGATCTGATCCTAGAACAGACTGATTACATCATAGAAACAGTTAGGTTGAGTCACATTTAATCTGAGGAGTTCAATCAGGGGGATTGCTGGTACAACGCAGGAGGTTGGGGGCTTATCAAAGAGAGAGCCTCAGGACTGGTTTGAGCTGAAAAATGACGATGATGATGATGATGATTTTATTAAATGACTCTTCTTCCCTGCTGTTTCAGGGCAGCTGGTCTCAAACAAGAGGGAGGAGCTGATGAACATTTTGGACCACTTCAACATCCAGGTACCGATCCGTTCAGCGTTTTACCGACGATCCATTCAGAACTTCTGAACGGATCGATAGATAGTTAATATAGTTAATAAAAGTAAATTAATAACTTAAAAAAGCACATGTATATATATATATATTTATTTATATAGCTGTAATAAATAGCTAATAGTTATAGTTATAGTAATAATAGTAATAGTATTAATAGTAATAGTCAGTAAAAAGTCAGTAAGATGAAATAGATAAAATAAATATAAATAATCACAGAGGAGATCAGTGTGAGTTTATTGCAGTATTTAGTTTTCTTTGTTACATCCTCCTTCCTTCATGTACATCTTGTTTTGCGTGTGTGTGTGTGTGTGTATGTGTACGTGTGTATGTATGTGTGTGTGTGTGTGTATGTATGTGTATGTGTGTATTTATGTGTGTGTGTGTTTGCATGTGTCTGTGTATGTATGTATGTGTGTGTGTGTTTATCTGAGTGTGTGTGTTTATCTGAGTGTGTGTGTATGTGTGCGTGTGTGTGTCTGCGTGTGTGTATGTGTATGTGTGTGTTTGTTTGCATGTGTGTCTGTGCTTTTGTTTGCATGTGTGAGTGTGTGTATGTGTGTTTGTTTGAGTGTGTGTGCGTGTGTGTGTGTACGTGTGTGTCTTTGTCCGAGTGTGTGCGTGTGTATGTGTGTGTGTGTGTGTTTATCTGAGTGTGTGTGTATGTATATGTGTGTGTGTGTGTGTGTACGTGTGTTTGTTTGAGTGTGTGTGCATGTGTGTGTATGTATATATGTGTGTGTGTGTGTGTGTGTGTGTGTTTCAGCTGGACAACCCCGTCTCCATTCTCAGCCAAGAAATGAGCAAACAGTTCCTGCTGTCCAAAAGTGAATCAGACAAGTATAAGGTAGCGGAGCGCCTCTTCACGCGTTGATGTTCTTTTATATTCCCACGTTTTAAACGAGCGTCGGTCTCCTCTCCTCTAGTTCTTCATGAAAGCCACCCTACTGGAGCAGATGAGGAAGGACTACATCCGCATCAAACACGCCAAAGTGCTCACACGGCAGCAGGTGGAGAGGCAGGAGGAGGTGCTTCATCTCACGTCTGTTCACCACATCAGCACCAGTCCAGGACTTTACAGTCAAACAAACACGGAGGAGGCGGAGTTTAGGTGGAGTTTAGGGGCTTCACCTTGATGCGGACTCGACCGTTTTAAATTAAAAGAGAGGAAGAGAGAAACGGGTTTCATTTTTTGTTTTTGGACAAACTGAGGAAACAAATAAACATTTGTTGTCTGTGTCAGAAAAATCAATTAAATAAAAAAATTAAAAAAGCGTAAAATAAAAATCACTCATACGCAAATACATGAGATAAATAAAATAAGATTAAAACAAAATTACAAAAAAATTTAATAATAAGTTTAGTATAAGTATTATAATAAGTACAAATTAAATATGTAGGGTTATAAATTAGATTAAAATAAGGTAAATAAAATAAAATGATAGAATAAAGTTATAAAATAAAATAGAATAAAGTAGATAAAATGAAAAAATATGCTCATACACAAATAAATAAGATAAATAAAGTAAGATTAAAACGAAATTACAAAAAAATTTAATAATAAGTTTAGTATAAGTATAACAATAAGTAAGAATTAAATATGTAGGATAAATAAAATGAGATAAATGAGATCAAAATAAGGTAAATAAAATAAAATGAATGAATAAAGTCTTAAATTAAAATAGATAACATAGAATAAAGTATATAAAATAAAAAATATATACTCATAAACACATAAATAAGATAAATAAAATAAGATGAAAACACAATGACAAAAAAGGTAACAATCGGCAAAAATCTAAATTGGATAAAATATGTAAAAGAAAAAAGAGTGGATAGAATGAAAAAACAAATAAAATTGTTAGTAAAGATAAAGTTAAATAAAATGAAATAAAGTAGATGTAAGAAAAAGTGAAAATATAATAAATTAAGTTAAATGAAAAATACGAATAAAATGAAGAAAAAAGTAACTGTTTGCGATAGAATGGACGAGGAAAGTTAACTTTCCTACAACCGTAAACACACCTGTGATCTGTGGAGTCTGATAAGAACTCCTCAGGTGTTTATTTAGAGTTTCACCATCTGCTCTTCTGTTGAAAAGAAGATTTAAGTCATTCTTTGTTTGTTTGTTTGTTTATTTTCAGTCGCTGAAGGACTTGAAGCGACTCTTCCTGCGTAAGAAGGCGAGGTACGAGAACCTGTGGTGCCTCCGGGAGATGAAGCAGACTCTGGAGGATCTGAAGAAGACGATGGCCTGGTGTTTGGTAAGAAAACGAATAATGACCACTAAACTCTCAGAGCCGGTCGTTAGATGAAGAATGAAAAGGAAGAAACGGATGTAAGATCTTCTCCTTCGGGCTGAGAATCCTCCTGAAGTTGTTGATGGTGACCCTCAGGTGGACGAGGAGGAGGAGTCTGTTCAGCAGCAGAGGGAGAATCTGGAAAAGGAGGAAAACAATCGCAGACATCAGGACGACCTTCAGCTCTGTAAGGTGAGTCTGGAGGATTCTTTCAGACGTAAAGAAGACCGTCCAACGTCCCACGGAGAAGGTGGGACACTCTGACGGGGAGTTTGGAGAAGAGGTGAAGAAGCAAGGCTGGCAGGGTGGAGTGGGTGGAGAAGAGTGTGAGGAGTTATCTGTGACAGAAGAGGAGCAGCAGGAGTGAAGGGAAAGGTTTCCAAGATGGAGGTAAGAGCAGGTTTGCTGGATGGTTTAGAGACGGGGGTTCTGAGCAGAAGACAGAAGATGTTCAGATGTTCTCTGGGAGTGAGGAGGAAGGACAGGATTAGAAAGGAGACATCAGAGGGACAGTCCAGGTTAGACGTCCTGGAGACAAAGTCAGAGAGGACAGATTGAGATGGTTCTGACCCGTGAAGAAGAGGAGGGATAGCGGATCTGCTGGTAGAAGGATGCTGGAGATGGAGCTGGAGGCTAAGAGATTCTTTCAATCACTAAATCCAGTTCATATAGAGGCTCTTAAAAACCTGTTAGAACCGGGCTTGTAAGTTCTGACCGGTTCTATTAAGGTACCTCTTTTTCACATTTTTCCCAGAAACGGGTGGAACAGGTGGAGAAGAGTCTCCGGGACATCAGAGGCAGAGTGGAGGTTCTGAGAGAGGAGCAGGAGTCTCTGTCGAGGGACAGCCTGAGGACGAAGGATCAAATGAAGACGATGAACAAAGCTCATCAGGATCAGGAGGTAATCTTCATCTGCTCCAGCGTTTGATCCGGACTCTGAAGTGACATCATCGTTGTTGTTTGAAGAAACTTCATTTCCTCTTCAGCTGGTTTATCATCGGGCTCTGAACAAACTCAAGCAATCAGGGCAGGAGCAGGACCTCCTGCAGGAGAAGATCCACAAGACTAAAAGCAGGTAGGAGGAGTAGATCAGTCAACCAGAGCCTCCTCTGATCACATGCACATCTTAATCTCCTCCTTCTCTTCACTGTAGCGCCAGCTCGAACAATAAGGAGGAGACGGAGTTGAGGAGACAGCAGAGGGACATGTCCAGCCTGAGGGAGCAGCTGCTGGATCTGGAGGAAACCTGCTCACGGCTGAAGAACGAGATGGCCAGCAAACATCAGGCTGTGCTGGTCGGGAAGGAGGAGCGGGACAAGCTGAGGTACGTATGAGAGGAGGCGGCGAGGAGTGAGAGACTCGTCCTGATCCGGGTCTGCTCCTTTAGACTGGAGGAGAGACACATCCAGATGTCCTGCTCATCCAAGCTGAAGAGGAAGAACCAGCTCATCGCCGGCTGCTCCAACAGGCTGAGGCGCTTCGGAGATCACATTCCCGACCTGCTGAGCGCCGTGGCCGAGGCGGACGCCAGGGGGCGCTTCATCAAGAAACCCGTCGGTCCAATCGGTGACAGTTTGTTCACGTTTTTGACTTTATGTTTGGACATTTTAGCAGAAATGAGGTTTGAGAAATATATGGTAAAATAACGTCTTTGCATATTTTATTAAATATATTAATTTCTTATCGACGGCACTCTAAATTGACTCTAAAATATGAAAAAAAAAAAAAAACTTTTTAAAATTTTGTATTTCATGGAAAAATTTGAAAAAGGTTAGATTCAAACTTTTAGTTAAAAATGTTTTTTGGTCGTATAAAGTAAAAAAATTCTGTTAAGTAAGTCTCACATGCTTTATAAAAAATCTTAAATCTTGTAAAAGGTTTTTTTCGTAAGAGCCATAGTTAATGCCTCCTCTTTTGGGTTCCCCTTTCGACCTGTGGTGTCCCTCAGGGCTCCAACCATGACCCCTTACTGTTTAGCAGATAGGAGCTGCCGCTGGGTCAGATTATAAACAGGTTCAGTCTCACTTTTTAAGAAGAACTAGTGACTTAAAAAGATCTCGAAGGGTTCCCATTAAAGGAAATAAAAAAAATTAAAAATTTGATTCAGGGCCGCTCCTAGCCTAATTGGTGGCCTTGGCAGGATTTGGTTATGGGGCCCCCCCAAACCCCCCCGGCGTATAGTACACTCATATACTGAGTGATAAAAATAAAAATAAATAACAGTAGCTACAACAAGAACAATAAACATAATGTGCTGATTGTGTAACAAAAAATAAATAAATAAACAAGGGAAATGAGAAAAAAAGAGAATTATAAAAATTATAAATATATGATTTCGATAAAATAAATAAACCTTTAACCGGAATTTTTTTTTTTTTTTTTTAAATGTATATGAAAGTAGTATGAATAAAAAAAAACATATTTTTTAATAACCCAGATGTGACCAAAGTGAAATATCAAAGTTTTACTTTGGCGTGTTCTTGCTCTCAGGGGTCTTCATCGCGCTGAAGGACCCCTCCCTGGCTGTAGCCGTGGAGTGCTGCCTGCGTAGCTTCATGAAGGCTTTCTGCTGTGACAACTACAAAGACGAGGTCGTCCTCAAGGAGCTGATGGCCCGATATTACCCACAAGGCAACAGGCCGCTGATCGTCGTCAGCCCCTTCTCGGAAAAAGTTTACAACGTCGACGGACGGTGAGCAGCCGCGGTATCCTCGCTCCCGTCGACTCTTCCTCACACAGTGAAAGAACCGTCGTGTTTTTCTTCTCCTTTAGGAGGGCTTACCATCCGGAGTACCCCTCAGTGCTGGACGTGGTCTCGGCGTCGGACCCCGTCATTATCAACTGTCTGATTGACATGAGGGGAATCGAGACGGTTTTAATCATCAAAGTTAGTCTGTTTGAAAATGTCGAACGTGGAGTCGCTTGAGCATCTGTCTGTTGTTTTTGGTTCATCATCATCATCATCGGTTGTTATGTTTTCACATAAAAAGGAGAAGGAAAAAGCGAGGAGGGTCATGCAGCAAGGACAGCCCCCTAGAAACTGCCGGGAAGCTCTCACCACTGAGGGAGATCAGGTTTACCCCAACCGGTACTACACCTCTGGGGTCAGCGTGGCCAAATATCTGGGTGTGGATCTGGAGACTGAGATAAGGTGAGCGTCTGTCCAATCAGAGGAGACCAGAATGAAGACAGGTCGATGAAGTTTCATGCGTTTGAGGAAACGTCTGTGGCGTCCATCCCAGATTGTTGGAGTCGGAGTTGGAGAACTACAAGGCTCAGCTGTCCAGGTTTCAGCGCCACATGACCTCCGTGTCTGAGGACATCTTCATCATGGAGGGCAAGCTGACCGGCACCGTCGTGACCCTGAAGAAGACAACGGTCAGGAAACAGGAAAACTCCTTTAGATGAAGACTAATACTGTGAGCGTGATGGAAATTATTTTAATTCTCTTCGTTTTCAAACGCAGGCCTCCGTGAATAACATCAAAGCCAGGATAGCTGAGCTGGAGACGGCTGCTGAGGAGCAGACGGATGACCTCAGCGCCTTGGTGGACATTTTTTTTTTAGCTCATTTGGCCTCCTCCTTCCGCAAACCCAGCTCCTCTGACTGCCACGTGTTCTTCTTGCAGGAGGAGGTGGCCCGCGAGAACCAGCAGCGAATGAGGGCGGAGGAGCAGGAAGTCCGTGACGCCAAGGCAGAGCTCGACGAGCTTCTCAAAAGGGTGGAGGACGCGGAGTCCGAGTTCTCCTCAGTCAGAGCGCGAGTCCATCAACTTCCGGAGGACATGGAGCCGTTAAAGGTTCGTCATGGTTTCGCCCTTTTTGGATGGTGTGGAGGTGAAGAAGGTGACGATGTGAGGATCGTTGTTCCTTGTTGAAGCACAGGATGAGCAGCTGAAGCTGGAGGCCGAGTTCATGACTCAGAAACAGAACCTCAGGATCCTAGAAGATAAACTTCAGGCTCAGCAGGAGAGCATCCAAAGCATGAGAGGAGACCTCGTCCAACTAGAAGGAGAGTTACAGGTAACGAGAACTCCTCTTCATCTAGTCACTGAAGAGGTGGATGTCCTCCTTTGAGGACATGAACAAATTTCTCTCTCTCACGTTACTTACACCATCCAGATGAGATGTTTGCTCAGAAGCTGATGGAGAAGTATAGAGAAGGTCAGAAGGAGCTGATGGAGAAGGACAGAGAAGGTCAGAAGGAGCTGATGGAGAAGGACAGAGAAGGTCAGAAGGAGCTGATGGAGAAATAGAGAGGAGGTCAGAAGGAGCTGATGGAGAAGTAGAGAGGAGGTCAGAAGGAGCTGATGGAGAAGTAGAGAGGAGGTCAGAAGGAGCTGATGGAGAAGTAGAGAGAAGGTCAGAAGGAGCTTCATCATGTCTTTGATGATTTAGAGGAGGCGTAGGACAGAGTGGTGAAGGAGGAATTGTGGGTTTGCATGAGGAGGTCTGGAGGGACAGGAAGTACGTTAGAGTGGTCCAGGATTTGTATGAGAGCAGCATAATGGCGGTGAGGTGAGCAGTAGGAGTGACTGATGGGTTTAGGTGGAGGTGGGACTGCACCAAGGATCGGTCCTGAGCACCTTGAGAGCCCAGGTTAGACGTCTTGGAGACAAAAGTCCTAGAGGCCAGATTGAGATGGTTTGGACAAGTGAAGAGGAGGGATGGTGGATCTGGAGTTATAAACTCCACTGCCCTCCCTCCTGGACTCCTCCACACCTCCACCAGTAGGACAGGATGAGGAGAAATGAAACAGGAAACGGATTAAATAGACCAAACCAGAACATACATACATTTTCATTTAGGGTGAACTGCTCCTTTAAGATCCACTAATCCACGCAGCATAATTACTTTCATGTGACGACAAGGAATGCACCGCCAAAGCCTCAGAGATCAGTCCGGAGCGGCGGGCGGCGACCCGCAGCGCCAAGAGCCTGGACGCAGAAATCTTTGAGCTGGAAACGAAAGTCACGGCGTACGAGAGCAGCCACGGCCGGCAGGAGCAGGTGATCAGGTGAGGAACATCTCCCAGAACGTCACGGCTGGGTGGAGGTTGTGTGAGATCGCCCATGTTGTCTCCGTCCGCTTAGGGAGTACGCCGAGTCCATGACCCTCTACAGGCAGAAGGTCAAACAGGTGAGGGACCTACGGAAGTTTGTGGATCGACTGGATGACATCATTCTGGACCGGCAGAGCAGATACAAAGTTCTGCGCAGGTAAGCCTTCGACCAGCATCAGCTCAGAGTTCATCCATCGTTGTGTCGGACTGCTGGTGGAAAGTTCTGTTTGTGTCCGACTCCCGAAGGTCCCTCTCCGTCAGATGCAAGTTATACTTCAGCAACTTCCTGATCAAGATGAAGTGCGGCGGCGCCATGGTGTTTGATCACGACAACGAGACGCTTTCCATCTCGGTGCGTCCCGCTTAGACGAGAAGGTTTTCTTTTTGCTGCTTTGATCCCGATGCCCGCTTCGTTTCATTGATTTGTACATTTATGAGACTAATTTTTGCGAGAACTATATCCTTAAATGTCGGAAATGTGCTTTTCTTAATTTAAGGTCTGAAAATGTCTTTAAACATCTGGAATTTTCAGAAAGGTGCTAGTTTGACTGATTTCTCCACTGACACCGTCAGTCTGGTTTGACTGCTACCAGAGCTAGCTTGGCTAAATTCATTGCTGCTAATAATGAAACTGGTTTGGCTAAGTTCTTCGCTGCTTCTACCACAGCTAGTTGGCTAAGTCCTTCAGGAGCAAGTGGTCAGGTGAGGAACATCTCCCGGAGATGGAACATCTCCCGGAAATGGAAACTCTCCCAGAGATGGAACATCTCCCGGAAATGGAAACTCTCCCAGAGATGGAACATCTCCCAGAGATGGAAACTCTCCCAGAGATGGAAACTCTCCCAGAGATGGCCAGTGCTAGTTTGGCTAAATCCTTTACTTCCAATAATAAAACTGGTTTGGCTAAGTTCTTCGCCGCTACCACCAGAACTAGTCCAGCTAAGTCCTAGTTCTAGTACTAGCAAGCCGTGATTACCGGTTTTAGAAAAGACCAAGTAATGAAGCCCACCCCTGTCCCGGTGAAGGTATCCCCTCCGGGGCGGGACAACGACGGTGACAGTGACGTGAGGTTGCTGTCGGGCGGGGAGCGCTCCTTCTCCACCATTTGCTTCCTGCTGTCCCTGTGGGAGATCACGGCCTCCCCCTTCAGATGCCTGGACGAGTTCGACGTCTACATGGTGAGCAGACGGAACTACGGACCCACCGGATCTCAGACGCGTTTGTTTAAAACCAGTTTGGCCGTTGTTCCTTTTAATCATCAGGCGGTGGTGGTTTGTTTTCAAACAGGACAGTCCCAATCGCAGAGTCTCTCTGGACCTCCTGCTGGAGCTTTCCCAGCGGCAGCACTTCCGACAGTTTTTCTTCATCACTCCCCTCGACACCAGGTGGCACACTTTCTAATGTTTGTTCAACACGTTGTCCTAACTGTTAGCTTTTTAATTTAACATTTTAATAACATTTAATAACCAGTCCTACGCTGTCCTTCCTGACAGCAAGGGTTTATCTCCCCGAAAAGCCCCCAACCCCCTGCGTTGTACCAGCAGTCCCCCTGATTGAACTCCTCAGACTAAATGTGACTCATTAATAATCTCAAACAGTCCATATTGACTCAACCCAACTATGTCTATGATGTCATCAGTCTGTTCTAGGATCAGATCCCATAGAGACTCAACTTAACTATTTCTATGATGTCAGCAGTCCGTTCTAGGATCAGATCCCATAGAGACTCAACTTAAGTATTTCTATGATGTCATCAGTCTGTTCTAGGATCAGATCCCATAGAGACTCAACTTAACTTATGGTAAGCAAAACTGTGTTTTCCACAAAAAACTCCCCCTACTGAATAAAATAAGAACTATTATGGAGAAATATTATAAATACAAGATAGATATACTTGTGTAGATCCATATGAGCCAATTTGGACTAAATCTGAGGAATCTTGGGAGGTAACGGTCAATAAAAAGCAGGTTTTGTCAAAATGACCCCCCCAGTGATTGACATATGAACAATTACATCTTAATATTACAAATATAAAGTTTGGTCTCCTCGAGGCGGTTCACATGGGGAACATTTGGACCAGTATAGAAGGTTAGGAAGTTGTGTTAATTTGTGTCTTTGGAGATACAGCTCCCCCTGGTGGTATAAATATACAACTTATCTTTCCCAAAATCAATCCAGTTCTTCCTTGTTATAAAGTCTTTGAGGCTATAAATAATAATAATAATAATAATAATAATAGATGATAATAAATCTGAAAAGCCCACGAAGAAGATGAGGACAGGAAGTACCGGTCCAATGCCCATGGACCGGTACCAAGTGGATTAAAAGTGTCTTTGCTTTTTTTTTAATGGCTTTATGTTTGGAAACTGATCAGATGTTTGTGTTCTTCAGTAATCTTCCCAAAACCAACTTCATCAAAATGCACCATCTTCTGGATCCAGAGGGGGTCAAGAGTGAAACTGAGGATGGTGAAGATTAAACTGGACCTCACCATCGTCATCTTCATTATCAGACCTGTGTGTTTATTCTCCGGGGCGTGTTCTCGGACTTATAATTAAAAGAATAATTGTGTTATTACACGTTTGTTCGTTTCCCTTTTCTGGATTGGGAACTTTTTAAGGGGGTTTTAGTTTCTCTTTTGTGGTCAAAAACTTTTACGGGGTGTTTTTCAGATTTGTTTAAATCCAGAACCCAAACAGGAACGAGCAAAAAAACATACGGTTTAAGATTATTTCCATACAGTCGAATGGCAGTAGTATGATGCTACTTCAAGTTAAGCTAGCTGAACTCAATTCAACGAATAATTACACAAAAATTACCCAAACTAGAAACGACACATAGATAATATATTCACATGACTGTTTTATAACAAATAAAAACCTTGTTCCTCTTTGGAGGGTCTTCTGCTTCTTCCTCTTCCTCTTCTTCTTTACTTCTACTTCTTCTTCTTCTAAGATTAAACACACTTTATGTATATCTTTTTGTCTTCACTTTTAAAGACGTTCTTATTAGTCCTCTTCTTCTTCTTTACTTCATCTTTTTCCTCTTCTTCTTCTACTTCTAAAATCAAACACACTTTATGTTTGACTTTACTACGGTCACGTTGTCCTGTTGAATGTTTTACCTATTCTATAGTCCTTGGAATATAATTCAGGATCTGTAGAATCTTCTGTGAATATGAATAAGTTGTCAAGAAAGTGCTGATTGTTATAATTTTGTACTACTGTCCATGCTGGTACCAATTTGGAGTTGTTTTGTATTTTCTGTAATAAATTTGTATCAACTTCTGGTGTGATAAAATACCAGGGAGGTGAAACTGACATTGGAACTGTTGGGCTGATTTTTTACTCACTTATACCTAATTATTGTGCTTTTCTGTTTCCTATCCATCCAAAACTTTAAGAATTCTAACTACTATGCTCCCAGCACCCTTATGACATGACTTTTGCAAGATGCATCTCACTTTGTCCCTTTAAACTGGCCCAATAATTCAGGATGAAGGTGGTTATCCTGATTCGCCCATTTCTATCTGTATTAGTGTTGATAATACATAAAAATGTCTTTCTTTTTGTTCTTAAACTTTACAGTTTCCCTCCTTTGTTTGCGCTGTAAAGCTACTGTTCGATAACACGGATTCTATCGGGAAATCTCTTTCAGAATAAAAGCATATTTATAAAGAACCGGAAATAAGATTATCTGATCCCAATATTGCGCAATAGAAGTGAGAGAAGGACTTTTGACCCTAATATCAACATAAATGGGTTATTTACAGATGTTTTTGAAATGTTTAAATGCAACCAGGAAACTCTTGGACTTAATACAATTATATTAAATGTGTAATAAGTGAATCAGCCATTTTAGCACTTCTTTCCCATTAAGAGCCGATTGTACTTTTGTTTAAAGAGGTTGAGTCATAACATATTTATAAGGAATTAAAAAAACAAAAACATTATTAAAAAACAATACAGTCTAAAAATCTAAATCTTCTAATAACGAACAAAAAGGTTTTTGGGCTGTTTGTTAAATATTGGTCACACTGAACATGTTTTTTTTTTTGTATTAAAATTTGTAGGGAGAAAACATTCATGTTCATCCACATTTTAAGAATCCCATTTGTCTTTGCTCCGCCCCCTTTTGCCTTAAAAACAGCCCTGAGTCTCGTTACGGAGTCTTTGATACTCCTCCTCCGTGGGCCCTTTGCACCGTGGTGTCCCCCAGGGCTCCATTCTCGGCCCCTTATACATGCTGCCACTGGGTCACATTATAAACCGGTTCAGTCCCATTTTTTTCGATAAGAAATAGCGACTCAAAATCTGCTCAACCAAACAGCTGAGCAGGACATCAAAAGCGTTAATGTTACGGCTGATCGGCGTATGAACAAATACGGTCACTTCCATCCACTACGACTGTCAGACGGAGCCTTTTGAAAAAGCCTGGAGATGGTTTATTAATTTTAATCACTACAGAAGTATTTTTGGGTGCAACACATGCCACATGTATAAAAGAATACAGTCACTTGCATTATGATTTTTCTTTTTTACAGATCTGATAGAAACATTTACTCCACAGAGAATCGGACGCGGTGACTGGACCGAAATATAGAAATAATAGCTGAGCTGTGGGAGGGGTTTTTGTTTACAGACAGAACTGTGAGAAGCTTCTGCAGCCTCCACTAGTGGAAGTGGACTACAAGCAGACTCTGGGTCAGTGCTTGTATGGCCTGGAAATGGGGAAGAAAACTCATCATCATCATCATCATCATCATCATCTCGTCTCGCTGTGGGACGCTCTTTTCGAAAGCTTCGTCAAGCTTCGTCTCGAGGGTCCTGCATCTTCAATGACTGTTGGAATAATTCCAATAATTAAAAGTTAATCCTTATAATAATAATAATAATAAATAAATAAATAAATAAAAAGAAAGCAGGAATGTCCAGTAAACCTTTTTTTTTTTTTTTGCTGTAACGGAAGAACTCCCAGCTCAGTCGACTGAACACATTTGTCTTCCTCTCTCTGTCAACATGTTGATATGAGCGGCGCTCAGTCCAAATTTGTTTTTGGACCAAAATGCAGGGAATTTTCGCCTTCGGCAAGATAAACAAATCAAAAGAAGTTCTTCACCGTGAAATCAAACAGAGAAAAAAAACTCCCTCTGGGGAGACTACAACCCAAGAATCTGTGAAAGCGTCACACGTACACGTGGATGAAGGAGGGAAGCATGCTCCCACCTGAGTGCAGGTGAAGTGATGGAGTTCCGACGAGTCACACACTGTACATCCCATGCAACACTACTGAATAAACTCTGGAGGGTTCCCTCTTTTAGACCACCTAAAGATGTAAAAGGTAAGAGAATAGATTATTTGACACATAATATATGCATGCAAAGAACCGACGCCTTCTCGGTTCCGTCACGCGCGGAACCACGTGTGGAACGGACGGGAGCCTCTCTCAGGTGAAAGAAACGGTTACAATTATCATAGGAAGGATTGTTTGTCGTTACTAGAATGTAAAGCGTACGGTAGAACCGGCGGTCAACACGGGCGGAGGGGGGCGGGGGGGGGTCCTAAATACTGCAGGAACAGAACTGAACGCGGTGCTCCACTGATTTACAAGCTAAGGTGGGATGTGGGGGGGGCGGGGTCACTGTGCAGGAATCACACCGGCATGTTCTCCAAATAGAAACGATGACGTCTTATAGCGATATTCAAAATGATTCAGCAACATTCTTCATGCACACGACCACGAGAAGCGAGTCCACTGAGAAAAGAGTCCGAGCACTGTTGTTGTTGTTGTTGTTGTTGTTTTCCTGTGGAAATGGCAGAGAACCTAATGAGACATTTAAACATGTGCTGCTGTCCAGTGTGTGGGTCACAGACGGGGTGAGGGGGGTCTCGGGGGCCGGCTCACTTCTGCATGTCACACTGCAACAGCAGCACGATGGACGGGTCGCTCTTCGCCGCCTCTTTGAACTCCTCCAACGAGATCTGGTCGTCGTTGTTCTTGTCCATCTTGCTGAAGATCTTGTCCACCCGCTGCTCCGGTGTCAAACCGTCCTCGTTCATCTTCATCATGATCACGGTGCCCACCATCTTGTAGATCGCCTGAGATGTTAGACAGAAGGGATCATTCTGATGTCAGCCAATAGAAACGCTTTTTAACGCAAAACAAGTGGATCGGCGATTCACGCAAACACCAGAACCGTAAGGGTCGGAAATACATTTGTAACAAAGTGTGGAATCAGCAAATGAAGACGAAGGTCCAACCCTGCTAGCAAAAGTTCAGACAGAGCATTTCAGGAACCGTTGACATGATCTCCAACATCGGATCACATTTACCGACTGCCCTTCCAGAAACGGCTCCGTGTAACCCAATACGGCGGCGGAATTCTTTTTATGGACCTGCGGCAGAAAGAAAACCCACCCAATCCCTCACCTCAATTATCTCCAGCATCTCCACTCGGGTGATTTTGCCGTCTCCGTCCAGGTCGTACATGTTGAAGGCCCAGTTGAGCTTCTGCTCGAAGCTGCCGCGGGACGTGATGGACAGGGCGCAGATGAACTCTCGGAAGTCGATGGTCCCGTCTCCGTTCTTGTCGAAGGTTCTGAAGGCGTGCTGCGCAAACTTCGACGCGTCGCCGTAGGGGAAGAACTGCGAACGTGGGAGGAGGAGGAGAAGAAGGCGCGTTCAATAATTCAAGCGTGGACTTTTAATGGCGGCTGACGTGTTTTTTTTAAACGCCACGAGGAGGTGATTGGGCGCCAACCTTGACATAAAGCTGCTGGAACTCCTCCAGGTTGAGGCGGCCGGTGGGGCAGTCTTTGAGGAAGCCTTTGTACCACTGCTTCAGCTCGTGTTCGTTAAACTCTGTGCTCTTCACCAGATCCTCCATCACCTCAGGAGTCAGCTTGCTGTTCTGCTTTCCCATGATTCCTGTGGTGCAAGAACACGTGAATAATGCATTTATCTATGCTTCAGCGCAGCAGAGCGTTTTTTTTTCTCTCTCTCTCTTCAAACATGAGCACAGAGAGTGTTTTTTTTTTTTTCCCCCCCTTCCTCTCCCTGGTGCTCATGTTCTATTTCTGTCCCTCCAGCCTGCTTGTGCCGGTCTGCGGCCCGAGAAGCACTGACCTGGATCCTCGCTGTCAGAGCACTTCATTAAATGTTCGATTGCCGCTATCAACTTTCCGCTTGTCCTACAACCCGGCAGTGACAACAGAACCTGCGTTTGGTTCCCGAGGATGCTGTCATCTTCATCACTGGTTCGATATATAGCGCTTAAATGTATGGTGGACATCAGGGGTGTCACCAGAAACCATCTCACGGGGGGCCCGGGTCCCATTACTGATCTGCTGCGCTTCGGAAAAAATCTCACCTCAAACTTTTTTTTTTTTTTTTTTCTTTTTTTTTTTTTTTTACAGTGTATTCATATAGTTCAGGGATTGCCAACCACACTGTAAAAAGAGAATTGTTGATGAATTCAAATAGATTAAGAATTTACAACATAAACTACTAGGTTAGACTCAAAAAGGTTACTCATTGAGGTAATTTATTTTAAAATTTTTTATAGTGTATGCTCCCACCAAAAAAATGGTTTTGGAAATTCTTCAAATTGCTTTCAAAAAATCTGTTTTTACAATTTAACCTTTAAAAAATCAATGCCGTGAAACATTAAATACATTTTTGTTTGTTTTTGATTGATGTTTCTGATATTATATTATTCCTGCAGTATGTTAAGATATATTGTAACACACTGTAAAAAGAGAATTGTTGATTAATTTAACAAAATTACCTCAATAAGTAACCTAAAATAAAAAGAATTCCCTTGGTGACACTGTTAAATTAACAATTTTCAACCAAAAATTTTGGACTCAATATGACTTAATTTAATAGTGTGTAACCTGTGAAAAAGTTTTTTTTTTTTTTTTTACAGTGCAGCAATCTTTGGAATGGTCAGAGATGATCCAAGAACATTATGGAGACAAAATAAAAATAATTATGTTCAACTGGTTCTTCTGACTGACCCAAAATCACACTTCTACCTGATTTATATCACAGCCAAAGAGTGAAGTACACTGTAAAAAGGGTGAGGGTAAGATAAGAACTAAAGAAATGACTTAAACTGGTGACACTCAATTAAATCAAATACTTAAAAAATCAATAATTCCGTCCAAAATTATTAAAATTATTAAAAATACGGTGAGCATGTTCAGGATATTCCGTTAAATTACCATAAAGAACTGATATAATGTCAAAGCTTTTACGGTTACATCATTAATTACATAAAATGTTAATTACGGTAAATTACCAATAAATTCAGACATTTGTAACATAGAGATCAACATTATTTCCCAATTATATACCATATTTTTGCATATTATTTCAGTAGAAATTTTGGTATGCTCTCAATAACTGGTTTAATCTTGTTATTTATAAGTTTCATACAGTCAAAATCGGTCATTCAGTTAAAATAATACTTTAACAGTAATTACTTTGTTTTACATTTTCACAGAAAAGTTCTGTTTCTCCACAAATCCTTTACGTAAAATATGAAGTTACCTATGATTCCTTTATTTAAGAAAATTCAACGGATCTACTACAGTGATTATCTATGTTTCGAATTTCCCGTTTTTTTTCCTTTCTACTGACACGTTTTTACAGTGTACTGTACACATTTTGACATGTCTGTTCTTCTATAGTCCTTTACCGTAATGTCTTGTAATTGGTGACCGTATTTTTTAACAGCACAATAGTGGCAAACACAGCTGCCACTATTTTACCGTCAATTACAAAGAATGTTTTTACAGTGCAGACGCACGGCCCTTAACCTTCCTGTATTATCATGGAAATTCACCGTAACTTCTTCTACATTGTCACCGTATTTTCTTACATCAGAAATTCTGACAACCGCGGCTGACAGTATTTTACAGAATTTTACCGTAAACAGCGGAATTATTTTTTACAGTGCAGACGCACGGCCCATATCAAATATGTTTTTTTTCATGAAAATTTACCGTTATGTCCTGCGCCGCGTGGTGACCATATTTTATTTGACAGCAAAATTCTGGCAACCACAGATGCCACTATTTTTTACCGTAAATGAAAACGAAATGTTTTTACAGTGCAGACGCAGGGCCCAATCCTGATTATGTCAGCAAACAGGTTCAAACCAGTAAGTTATCCATGTAAGTGGTGTGAAGCGGTGGATTTTTGTGTACATTGTGAGATTTGGGGCATTATTGATCGGCTCATGGATCCAACATTAATTGTCACAGTAGGGTTCCAGGTCTCTGATGCCCCCCCAGCAGGTCTGGAGTAGCCCCCCCATGCACAAGGAGATCTCCAGCCTTTATTGATAGAAGCCATGAAGTGAACGTGTCATGACATAATTAACAAATGAGACAGCAGAACGTTGATGCATTGTGGGAACCTCCAGCAGGACCATGGTCTCTGCAGCAGCAGCCTCCACCGCAGTGACCCGGGCCTCCCACAACAAACCGCCAAAATCAGCGCAAATTGCAGCTTTAAATGCGCCACACGGACGACCCAGCCCGGGATGATTGGTAATCACAGGAGGAGGGGTGTCGTTTAATCCCTGAAGGAGGCCGGACTGAATGACCTTGAGTTTTTTTTTCTTCTGCACAAAAAAAAAAAAAAAAAAAAAAAAAGGTGCTCGGAGCTGAAAACGCGCTGCTTGACATTATGCAGCGTTTTAGAGAAATGTGCGCCTCGGGCCCTGAAGGAGGGCCAGCCTCATATACCGGCCGACAGATGCGGCTTTATGGCACGCTTTGGGCAATGACATCCGAGTTAATGCTATTAGGGCTAACCGCCTCCTGCGCGCGCGGAGCTGCTGCTGCTGCTCGTGGTGCATTCCGATGGAAACGACGCAGTGAGCGTTGTGCACATCAGATCCTGCACCTTCTCGCGTATGTGCATACGACTACATCAAGAAGCCTGGCTTCCAAAGAAAAGAGACATTTAAACGCCCGAATCCGGATCCGAGGGTCCGCTCGCTGTTTCCAGGCAGCGGGTTTATTCTAAGGCTTTATTCTAAGGGGCACGCAGGTACCCGCGTGTCAACCCCTCTCCATCCACGCATGGACACATTCCTCCTGTAATCTGTGAAGAAAAAAAATAAATCCACAATGTCTTACCTTCTTCCAGCCGGTGTTCGGTGCTGATCGGAACGAATCTGCGGCGGATTCTGCAAAGTAGAGAAAAACCCTCCTCCGATGAAAGAGAGGGATTATTCTCGCCAACCGCTCCCTCCTCAGAAAACAGCCGATAATGAAATTTGTGGCTTTTCCGCGGTTATTCCAGATGAGGCGCAGCAGGGACCGATCCGCGCCAGTCTGCTGCTTCTGCGATTTACAGGCGCGCGGCGTCACCGGTGCGCATCACAGCCTGGTGAGAAGTTCACTGATGATCTGCTGCTCCCGGTCCAGCTGGAGCCTGTCTTACGTTATAACCTTCATCCTGATGAGGAGGAGGATGGCCAGCCGGACATGTCATCATCATCATCATCATCAGCATCACCAGCAGCCGCATTTTGGGCTCTGCGCATTTTTGATCCAGTCCTGATTGAGATCAGACTAAAGGAGATGTTTTAGTCCCGTGAAAAGAATTATAATAATAATGTTATCTTTAGCTAAAAACATTGTTGGACCACTTACACTGTCCCCGAAAAGACCCCCAATCCCCCTGCTTCATACAAGCAACCCCCCCTGGTTGAACTCCTCAAATAAAATGTGGAAATCTCCCCAAAATAGTCCCCATAGTTACAAAAACATGAATTATCAGAGCAAATATATATAAAAATATGATATATTCACGATAAATCTCCTCCAGTGATTCATAAACTCCTAATTTGGATTTTTGGAGATTAAGTTCCCCCCTAGTGTCAGAAATTGTGATCATTTTCCTAGAATCGATGCAGTTCTTCCTCGCACGAAATGGAGGTTTAACGTTTTTTAAATGGTCCATGTGATAGACTTTGAGATATCCCATTAACAGAGGGGCGGGGTTCACCGCCGACAGGTACAGGTGCTAAAAAGAATCAAAAAGAGGGATTTTGGTTTCAGAATAAAGAAGAAGATTAATAAATTGTTGAAGAACAAGTTTGTTTATATATAGTATATATAAATAAAGTATATTTGTCTCATTTATGTCAAAATGTGGATTTACTTGTCGTAAGAGACACAATCACTGAGCAGGTAACGGATCAGTTACTTCTGTCAGACGAAACTATCTATAGCGTTAAATCCGATAATCTCAAAGTATTTAACAACCTCTCTCTTTCCTTGTATTTCAAGTATATAATGGTGTTTAATCTGGAACAGCATCTACTGTTCTACAACTTAGAATAAATGAATAAAATAAATGAAGACGTTTACATGTACGCTAACTGTTCAGGGGGAATTACTTATAACAAATATAAAATATGTTAAAAATATAGTTTCAACATGAAATTTTCCAGTTAATTTATTCTATGCAATGTCTTGTATTGTAAAGTCTGTATGTCTGTATGTATCTTATATATATGATACATATATATATTTATACTATATATAAATATACTGTATATATCTCAAATATATGATACATATATATATTTATACTATATATATACTGTATATATCTCATATATATGATATAGATATAAATATCTCAAATATATCCACCCATCTATATATGTATATCTCGTATAAGTATATATATATATATATATATATATATATATATATATATATATATATATATATATCCTGCACATATAAATATATATATATTTATATATGAGTATTTATATGATAGATCTCGATTCATACGCACCGAATTTGGACTAAATCAGATGAAGGGTTAGGAGTACATGTCTGAAAAGCCCACCCTAGTGGGTAAAATATGATACTTCAAATATTCTATACAATAATATATAAAAATACACAACAAGCGAGAGAAAAACCAACAACTTTCAAGCAGAAATCTGTGATTATTGTTAATTTTAATGCTCACATACTTTACACACAGTTTACACGTAATGTCCCTTTACACGTCACAAACACAAACAGATAAATACACGGATAAGTTTAGCACCGGCATAGAGTATTGATCCACTGTTCCTGTAAAACGCGTAGTGGTTTTTCAAAATAAAACACCTTGGCTCCGTCTCACTCGGCCCGGCTTACATGGAATATCTTCACAGCAGCATTCACTCCCAAAGGTTAATAGATTAAAAAAAGATGCATACTGTACACCTAAAGTGGTATACAAAAGCAATATATATAATTATTATATACCCATTTACATGTGTCACACCGAAGAGTTCTGCATCAACACTGGCGGAAATAAAAAAATGTCCAGATAATTAGTTTTATAACAATGTTTCATATTGAAACATAAATATATGACGTTCACGATGCTCTAGTTTTTATCTTTATATATATTAACAAGAGTGCTACTGTCTTTCTATGTAGGCTGTTTTTTTGTTTTTTTTTAATTTAAGTTATTCTTTTTAATTATAGTAAAAAATGAAAATCCAATGGTGGCTTTACTTTTTTTTTTTTTTGTAATGTGAAAAAATATCATCAAAATGATTTTTTTTTTTTAAATCTCTCGGTCGGAAAACGATGTTTTCGGTCTGGAAAATGTGAGGTTCGATTTTCTTCAGGTATAAAATGTTTTCTTATGAATAATAAAATCTGCGCATCTTCTGCTCGTGAAGATTCGTTTGACAAACACACGCCCACTGATGACATCATAACAAAAGAATAGTTCAGTCAGAAAAGGGAAATTCATCGTTATCTATTTACTCATAGGTCATGTTTCCATGACAACGGTTTTGGCTGAAAACGGAAACGTTTTGAAAAAGGCCCGCGTTCACACGGCAACACTGTGAAAACGAAACCTCGGCTGCAATGTTGCTGTAGTATCTACGCCAGGCCAGTAGGTGGCGGTGTAGCATTTCAGAACACTTCATATGTATGAACAGAAAGATCAGTTTGCAGAAAACACTATAAAAAAAAAGAAAGAATAGTTGTTCACGGGTAAAACAAAGTTATGTTAAGAATTATCGAGTCTGAAATTTAAGCTGAAAATGCTTCTTTTTTTTTAAAACACTGCAATGAAATAGAAATAATGTCAAATCTGTGCATCAATGATAAATAAATGTGTATTTACTGTTTTATATTTTAGGTTTATTGAATGGAAAATTATGAAAATTCAAAGTTTCATTTTTTTTTTTTTGCTTATGTGGCTTCATCAAGCACTGTAAAAAAAAAAAAGGAAAATTGTTTATAAACTTAAAGAAGAACCTTTAAAAGAAATGTAGTATTTTTGTCTTACTCATTTAATCTGAGTTGTAAATACTTAATTTAACTGAGTCTTATAATTTGTATAATTTTGTTTGAGTTCATCAACAATTCCATTTTTTTTTTTTTTTACAGTGTTTGCTTTAGGGGGTTAACATTTTCAACTTAAATGTTTAGACTGAAAAAACTTAATTTTCTAGCCAAAGCTATTTTTAAGTTCATAAAAAAAATCTCTTTCTGCAGTAAACACCTATGGGGTCGAATCATGCACTGTAAAAAAGATGAACTCAAAAGACTGCATCCACTGATAACACTAATAGTATTTTCATTATTGGGTGAACTGTTCCTTTAAACATTTGTATGACGTTTCAGAATCTGTTGGTGGTCGGTTCAGAATTCGTCCCTGAAGTGGGAGGAGAGAGAGAAAAATTTGTGGTTAACACTGCGTGACATCATCGGACGAGAGCCAATGGGAAGAGAGCATGGATCCAGCCAGAATGAGCATCACTTCCTGAAGCGCCCTCATTTATCCAGATTTAAAAGTTCTGTCCGACCCACCACTGCGCTGAAGGGAACCAACCTCTTCCCTTCAGGAGTTTAAAAATGCGATAAAATAAATGATATGCTAACAGAACCGCCACACATTAGCATAAATGTTCAGCTCTGAGGGGCAGACAGGAAGTAGTGATTTGTCTTACATCTGGGGATCCTACAGGAAGTGTCGTTCCTGTGACACCCACCCTCTTCTCATTGTCCCAGAGGCTGAACCGTTGGAGGATGGACCTTGGGAGCGTTTCTCAGAACTTGGTCTGCTTTAGTTTGTCGATGTGGTAGCAAAGCTTTAAGGCCGGCCCCAGCTTCAGTCCCAGGTACTTCATGATCATGTCGCTCTTCAGCAGCAACAACGCATTTCCATCGATCTCCTGATTGAGGCAGAAGAGGAAGAAGAAGAAGAAGAAGAAGAAGAATGTGTCATATCAGCAGAAAAAAGGTTGTTGATCACTTATTTAAACACCGGCTCTTGTCACCAACAGGAACACAATAAGTTGTTTTTGGACCAATCACTGAGTCCTGAATACCTTCAATGACCTTTTCTACATCCCCAAAGAAGGTTCTTTTTGTATTCATGTCTATTGGTTGGTTATTGGGTTGAATGGTTGGTTGCTGTGGTGATTGGTCTTTAGTTAGTTTGTTTAGATAGTTGGTTAGTTGTTTGTTTGGGTCGATGGTTGGATGGTTGGATGATGGTTTGTTGGTTGGTCTGGTTGTGGGTTGTTAGTTTTAGTTGATAGTTGGTTGGTTGGTGGTTGGGTGGTTGGTTGGGTGGTGGTTGGTTGTTTGTTTGAGTCAATGGATGGTCGGTGGGTTATTTGGTTTTTTGGTTGGTCCAAAATAAAACTTCGGACCCACCCCTGCTCCTCTTTTGTCACAGATAACTGTCTAAAAGTTGCCCCCATGTCATAAAACTCCCTCACCTTCTCCAGCTCTACTCCTCCACCCTCACTGTTCCTCTAGTCTCGCTGCCACTGACCTTCATTCCTCTTCTCTCCAGCAAATACCTCCACCTCTCCAGGTTCTCCTCCACCTGCTCCCTGCTCTCACTACAGACCACAATGTCCTCCACCCACATCATAGTCACCTCAGGCTGTCATGCTGCTGTCATACACATCCTGGACCACTCTAACCTACTTCCTGTCCCTCCAGACCTCCTCATGCAATCCCACAATTCCTCCCTCGCCACTTTTTTATCCTACTGACCTTCTCTGTACTTTCTTCATCAACATCAGGAGCAATGAGATTGTCACAAAGCGAATGACAGGGAGATATTTTTTGTGTTGCAAAGACATATTGCTCTTGAAATTCTCCAGAACTCTGTTCTGGATCTAGACTGGAGTGATTCCATGGTGACCTGAAGGTGACCTGAAGGTGACCTGAAGGTGAACATCACTGGAGAGCGATGGATCTTAGAACAAGGATTCAGCTGGTTAAAAGAAAAGTCTGCGTTTGTGGCCCACATTTGAAGGCGTCTTCAAAAATCGGATGACCCGTTTGTGCCAGTGTGATACATTCAGTCCTCAAGTTCAACATTCAGAGGACGCAGCTCCTGGATCGGGACAGAACTGTCCTCCACCATAAGAGTCGTTCCTGCACGATAAAAAAGGACATTCCTTAAAACTGTCAGAACATCCAAAAAGCCTTACATGTTTCCTAAAGATGTCCGCATGGGGGCCAAGAGCCTGGGGGTCCGCATCCCTGATGAACCAGACAACGTCCTCCACAGACCAGGTGGTTGGGTCCTTATGGGTTGGAGCCTTGGCCTCCTGGGACTCTGAAGATGCACTGTATCCTAAAACAGAAGAGAGAAAGGAGCCTCGCTTTAGCGCTGAAGTAAAGACCGGATCGCTCTACCTTTCAGGGCGTCTCACCTGTCCTGTTGCTCTCTGGGAACGTACTAGGACTGCTGGACGACTGCCGGCACATGGTCATGGAGGTCGGACCGTTGGAGAACTGCTGCGACGAACGAAACCCAAAGGAGGACTTGGGAGGGTAGGAGGAGGTGATGTTGTTGAAGGCCGAGTCGCCGGGGTCCACGGAGTAGCGTTTTCCGTCGGACTGGTCTAAATGGTAGTCGTCTGCCGTCGGGGATTCAGATTGAAGCAAAGTGAGAATTAGCTCAAAGGGGGGGTAGCATCGATATGACCGAGCGAACGCTTAGCCGTACCGTCCGACCCGCCGCTGTGCTGGGTGATGGGTTCGTCGCTGAAGAGGTTTTCGCTGTGTAAGCTCCGGCAGAGCTTCTTGAGAAAACGGAGCACATAGTCGATGCTGTTCACCACGGGGAGGCTGAGGAGGTGCTGTTTACCGTCGAAGGTGGCTGCAGGAGCAAAACAAGGCCACTTGAAAGAGCAGTTTTTCCCCAATCATCTCGTCAAAGCTTTACTGACGCTCCTCCACCTCAGGGGCAAAAAGCTACCGAACAAATAGAAAACTACACCTGATGGAGGTCTTTGTACAACACCTGATATTTTTTCTCCGCCGTAGCCTTGCGTGAGGAGGGTGAACACCGTTTTCTGCTGGAAGGCGCTGTCGATGCAGCCCTGGACGGCCTGCTGGAGAACCACGGAGGGCCTGTCCGGTCCGAAGTGATCAGGGAGCTGCTGGATCTTCTTCCTGTCCAGGTTTGGACCCGTGATGGCCTGCTTGTTGATGTAGATACAGACTAAAAAGACAGACAATGACATTTTATACAGAGGTAGATTTTGGGGTATCCTGGAAGCAGTTCAAATGGAATGAAATAATATGCCGTTTGGAGTAGGGACATCAAAAGGTGGCTCTGCTGCCTTTGATCCTTTGATTCTTTTGATGTTCCTGTGGGGTCGGAGCTGGGTGCTCGGTGGGCTGAGCAGAGACGCTGAAGTGGAAAGCGCAGGAGACAAGCGACCGCAGTATCTGAGAGGTACTCAGAGAGTTTGTTGGAGTTGTCAGTAGATTTAGAGGCTGGCAATAACTGCAAGAATTTTTCCTTTAATCTTGGGTTCTGTTGTGCCTCGGCTCTCTGAATGCTTTTTCTAGTCTCAAGTATGCGATGGTCTTAAATCTAGAACAAGCAACTAGCAACAATCAAAAGTACTTCCCAGGGATGAAAAAATACAAATTTTTGAGTTTTACGGGGTGATTCTTAGGCACAACACTTTCTTATAGCTACGAGTAAAATTTTGTTTAAATTACGATTTCCCAGCTAATATCAAGATCGTACCACAAACATCTTTCCTTGTTCAATTGCGTTCTTTTTCAAAGGCCGCCATCGCATCCACCGCCGGAGAGCCTTTGTGTTGCCGCAATAACTCAAAAACCCTTTCATGGATCATTTTCATATTTTATACCCACATATACCTTGGTACAAGGAAGAACTGGAGTGATTTTGGGTAAGATCAGTTCTATTTTTCCGACACTAGGGGGAGCTTTACCTCCAACTTAATTTCTGAACCGTTGGTCCAATTTAGTCCAAATTTGGTGCCCAAGAATCGACCCGAGGGGATCTATCTTATATTTATCATATTTAACTGTAAGAATCCATATTCAAATCCCGGGGGGGAGATTTTCTACTAAAAATCACTGTTTACTGGCCAAAACTTCAAATTTAAATCGAGGAGTTCAATCAAGGGGATTGCTTGTACAACGCAGCGGATTGGGGGCTTTCAGGGGACATCCCCTTGCGACGAGGACGACGGCGTAGGCTTAATTCTTTTGAACTTATTTTTTAAGTTTGAAGTGCATTATTAAGAGTCACATCGGCGCGACTTAAGACCCCAGAGGACCGGGCTACAAACACATGCAGACTGAGCGGGAGTGTTTGGGGGTCTTACCTGTGAGCACCTGGGGCGTGGCCGAGTGGGGGATGGTGGCGGCATCCTGAGGAATGGAGCTCATGTCGGGCTCCGGGGTGCTGCTGGGTGGAGAGATGGCCAACGGCGTCATCACCATCCTCGGCTTGAGCTGCGGTAGAACAAGTTCCTGTTTCAGACGCATCATTTATTTACTAACCCCTGGTAGGGTGGGGGTTGAGGTGGGGGGGTAGGGTGTGATATGAAAGATGGAGTTTTTACTGCACACATTCTGTGACACCTCCACCCACAGCAGATGAAACTCTCTGTAAACCCTAAAGTCCAGGAGTCTGAGCGTCTGCCTCTGCTTGTGTACACATGCATTTTTAAACACACTGCCCTCACACATCCTAACACCCCCACCCCGCCCGTCCCCCCCCTCATCTGGCTGACCTTGAAGCCCGGCTTTCTCCCCCTCTTCTTCGGCACTTTGAGCGGAGGGAGCGACTCGGGGTAGCGGTTTGGAAAATCCATCTTGGCGACATTGCGGAGCGGGGGTCTCCCTCTCTTTCTGCCAGGAATCTTCCCCGACTGGCTGGGGATGAAGGAGGGGGCCACTGCAGCCGATTGCATCTCACTGTTGCTGCCGTCTTCTCTCTGTGCCGCTGCTGCTGCTGCTGCTGCTGCTGCTGCTGCCGCCGCCGATGCAGGTACACTCATTTGGAGCTGGAGACAAAGGGAAGGAGCTCAAGCTTTAGGAAACGCATGGAAGGAGCCGAGAGGCAGCATCCAAAGACTCGGCCGCCGTCAGAGGAGCGGCGTTGAGTTGAGTCAACAACACAAAAGGCAGCCATGCATGAGCAGTGGAGGAAACAGCACCTCCATCCTGCACTGACAACACACCAATAAACCTGACACAGAAGGGGGGGGGGATGTTTATTACCTGCTGTCTTCTGTTGTGAAAGAGCCAAGCCCTTTTTGTGTTAAATCCCAGGAGCAGAGCAGAGAGGCTAAATCCCTAACGATGCAGGGAAAGCCATCTTCCTCTGCTTCTATGTGGCTTTACCTTCGTCGCCTTTTGGGTGAACAGGCTGCTGCTGCTGCCGCTGCTGCTCAGCTCTCAGGCTGCAGACATCTCATTAGACTAATGCATTCAGCAGTGGCACAGGGAGGAGGAGGAGAGGGGGGGGGAATTGACTTCACCATGGCTACCCGGCTATGAATTAGCATTACGATGACAGCTTCCACCCTAATCTGGCAAATAAACGAAGGAGCTAAACGAGGAGAGAGCACGCCGCAGAGATGATGGCTGCAGGTCTCATTTGAGGCTGATTTGTGGAAGGATGTAAACAAACTGCAACCGGCAGGAACTCACCATCCAAAGCAGATGTGGAGCGTCTCCTGACGCCGCTTACTGTATCTGTTCCAGAGGCAGATCTCAAAGCAAGGCGGAATCCTCTCTACTGTAGGGATGTGTGTGTGTGTGTGTGTGTGTGTGTGAGTGTGTGTATGTCTGATTGTGCATTAAAGTGAGAGTGAGAGAGAAAGGCTCCTCTGTTGTCATGGCAACAAGCCTGTGAGCCCTCTAACGCCCTGACAGTCATGTTTGCTCTGGGGAAGTATAATTAGACTTTTGATGAGAATATTGTGTCTAGAGTGCAATAGAAGGTTTCTACTCTTATTTGTCATTTGTAATTTTTAATGAAAGGGAATGTAGCGTTAGAGTCAGAAAATTATCAGCAACCATTTTGAAGATTGAATTATCTTTCCAAGAAAATCTTTTAAAGTGGAAAATGCAAAACATCTGCCGGTCGGAGCTTCTCAAATGTTAGGGATTAAAGCAAATTATTCATTTATTATTTAAATAGTACAAGATTCAATTAAACTGTAATTCAATAGCTCTACATAAACTTCATTTAATACAGAGGTATAAAGCTGAGGGAGCCACACAATGAAGACCTGAGAAAGAGAGAGAAGAGGTGAGGAGCAGCAGTTTGGTTTTGTGCCAAGGAAGAGTTCTATAAATGCACGAGGAGGTGTGGAGGGACGGGAAGTATGTTGGAGTGGTCCAGGATATCTATGAAAGTAGTTTGACAGCAGTGAGGTTTGCAGTAGGAGTGACGGATGGGTTTAAGGTGGAGGTGGTACTGCACCAAGGATTTGGATAGAAAGTCAGAGAGGAAAGATTTAGATGGTTTGGACCCGTGACGAGGAGATATAGTGGATCTGCTGGTAGAAGGATGCTGGAGTAGGAGCCGCAGGCAGGAGAAGAAGGGGAAGACCAAAGAGGAGGTTTCTGGATGTGGTGAGAGAGGACATACAGTTGGTTGGTGTGACGGAGGAAGATTCAGAGAACAGGGGAAGATGGAAACAAAGGTTTTGCTCTGGAGAGAATGGAACAGACCAAAGAAGAAAAAGAAAAACAACAAGAAGAAAATATACAGTACTAATAAGTTATTATTATCTATTCTTTATTAATTTATCATTATTTCATAACTTCACCATGGGTGTGATATAATGATGGATTAGATTCATTATTACATTTCGGGATGATGAAGCGGGTGAAGCGACCCCCCCCCTATTTTGGCAGACGTCATTACTACTTCCGTCTTTTTTGTTTACACTTCCGTTTGTTGATAAAGTTTCATTGAAGACATTTGAAACCAACATGGCGGCCTCCAGAGCGCTGTCGGCACAGATGTCACCCTCAGCTCTCATGGGTGCTAGAAGCCTCTTAATCGACCAAATTTCCTCCAGAAAGTTTTTTAAATGTTTGACGGAGCTCTGCAGACGAGGTGAGACCAGTTTTTGGTGAGTCTCGGTAATTCTTATTACGCTAGTTGCTCGGCATAGAGCCACTTCTGTCTGCTGTTGTTTACATCCCCCAGAGGTTCTGCTCAGGCTCACCGAACATTCGCCTTACCGTAGGTTACTCGGCGGAAGCCCAGCAGGCGGTGGAGGAGTGTGGCGGGAGGGTGAGCGGGTTCAGCCGGCCAATGGATCACTACAGCGGCCTGATCAGAGGTGGGTCGCTGCGGGAGGACGAGCACCAGAGAGCGGTACTGCAGAAGCTGGACCAGCTCCACAAAACCCTCCGAGGATACAGCAACATCAACACCTCCATCTTCTCCAAGGTAGAGAGAGAACGGAACCACCAGCGGTGATGTTAACCTGCTTTAATTCACACACTTCTTCTCCAATCTAGTCTGTCGTGGTTCTAAAGGTCTAAAATGACATCACTGTACTAAAATAAACTAAACTAAGCTAAGTAAAGCAACTGCGATGAGGGAAACTCCGGGTTTTTTAAACCTGAGATGAGGGAGACTCTGGGTTTGTTAAACTTGACATGAGGGAGACTCTGGGTTTGTTAAACTTGACATGAGGGAGACTCTGGGTTTGTTAAGCCTGAGATGAAGAAAACTCTGGATTTGTTAAACCTGAGATGAAGGAAACTTGTCTTTGTTAACACCGAGATGAAGAATCTCATAAATGTTGACTTTTAAAAGGACCACAAATTTGATTTTGATTTTTTTTAAATATAATTTTAAAAAACATTTGTAATAGTTGACACCTACCCGTACTCATTCATGTCACATGACCACGACTCCTGCTCATGTGGTCAGAGCCGTACTTCTGACTGTTAAGTCAGGAGGACATGTTGACATAACTACCTGCTCTGTTATTCTTCTGTACAGACGTATTTATAACCTCATTAGGAGATGCGCTCATTGATTAAGGATCCTTTTTTATGTCTCCATTTATTCCAGTTTTTCCCAAAACCAAAGCCTCCAAAAGGTTACTACATCTACGGCGATGTCGGTGAGTGAGACGAGCTGCAGACACGTTCTTTCTCCGTCCCTCTGTGTGGGAGGTTTTATCTTCAGCGCAGCTGCTTCCTGTTGTTGCAGGCACAGGGAAAACGATGGTGATGGACATGTTTTACTCGTACGTCGAGACTGAAAAGAAGAAGAGGGTTCACTTCCACGGCTTCATGCTGGACGTGCACAAAAGTGAGTTTGTTCATGTTTGCGCCGACGTCTGTGAGATAATGTTTACTGTTAGTTATTTTTTGAGTTGTCTTTCTCCAGTCGACCACTAGAGGGCAAACAAACCTCTGAGTTTATTCAAGCGTGTTTTGTTTCCATCTCAGACTAAACTGTCGGATCATCAAGCAAAAGCAAACATAGTAATACAAAGTTTAAATAATAATTAAGCAACTTGTCTTCTTTGAGAAAAAGTATATATTGTAATATATATATACTTTTTCACAGAACCTGGACCTTCAGCTGGTTTGTGTGTTTTCTCTGCTTCAGGGATCCATCGGCT
Source organism: Lophius piscatorius (assembly GCA_009660295.1). Classification (NCBI taxonomy): domain Eukaryota; kingdom Metazoa; phylum Chordata; class Actinopteri; order Lophiiformes; family Lophiidae; genus Lophius; species Lophius piscatorius. The sequence continues at coordinate 81,801 of VRLP01001185.1, read as the reverse complement.
GAAACAGAGTTTGCCAAAGAGGAAAGCAGGGAAAATGGCCAAATCCTACGACCCCATTGCTCCGGTGGCTGAGGAGATCAGTGAGGAGGCGTGTCTGCTGTGCTTTGATGAGTTTCAGGTACCGCTCAGTCGGCCCATTTAAAGGTTGGTTTCTGTGTTTTTATCATTCTTTATTTTTCCTAAAGTCCATTTCTTCCTGACACACGTTCCAGGTCACCGATATCGCCGACGCCATGATCCTCAAGCAGCTCTTTGAGAACCTCTTTCTGAAGGGGGTCGTCGTCGTGGCCACGTCCAACCGCCCCCCTGAAGGTCAGTAACAAGGGTTGAGCCAGTTCTGGACCTGGAGCTCATCATGGAATGAAGGACCTTTTTTTTATTTTTATTTTTTTATATTTCTCAATGTTGTTTTTCTAACTGTTTCTAATGTTTTCTTAATGCTCTCTTGTTCTCTGTCCCCTCAGACTTGTATAAAAACGGTTTGCAGAGGGTCAACTTTGTGCCTTTTATCGCCGTCCTGCAGGTAAAAGCAAACATGTTTATTAAACATCCTTTTTTGTTCTGAATGCTGCTCTAATCAATTCTCCATCCGCTCCCGCAGAATTATTGCCAAACTCTCCGCCTGGATTCCGGGATAGATTACCGCAGACGGAACCGACCCTCTGCCGGGAAACTCTACTTCCTGTGAGAATCCTATGAAAATAAAAGCATGGCCTGATCTCCGCTTTTCTATGTCTGAGGTTTCCCTTTACCTCCACCCGCAGCTCCGCTGAGCCCGGCGTGGAATCGACCCTGGACGAGATGTTTGACGAGATGGCTTTCAAGCAGAATGACAGTAAGTGGATCTCACTCTGCAGCTCTGACACCCACGCCGTCTTCTCACCGCCACGTCTCCTCCGCAGTAACTCGACCCCGGGTTCTGAACGTGCTCAACAGGAAGGTGCGTCTGAACAAGGCCTGTGGGACCATCGCGGACTGTACCTTTGAGGAGCTTTGTGACAGAGTGAGTCACTCTCTTCAGGTGCATCATGGGATTGTTTGCTGTATAGAAACGTGACTGCTCAGCGAGGCCTGATTCAGGTGTGATGTCACCATCAAAACGAATGATGTCATGGTCCGAGGTCTGACCAGAGGTTCACTCTGGATTGGCTGCAGGTGGAAACTTTTTCCTTCTTTTTTTTATGTTTATCACATTGTAAACATTAAACACAGATAAAAAGTGTTTTTCAGTTAAAACAAATGATAAAAACAGATATAAGAGAATTGCGTACACTTAAACAAAGAAAGGAGGGGAAACAGAAATTTTCAACTTCTCCAACATCAAATTTTTCAGCACAAAAAAAAAAAAAAATTTTCTTGTGAAATTTGTAAATGTTGAATGTAGGAGCCGGAAAAAGTTCCTCCCAGTTAAAAAGTCATTTTTCTGCCAAATATTGTCTAAATCTGCTTGAATCTTGCGCTAAAAAGAAAAAGCTGCTAACGGTTAGCTTCCTGCTAGCCACATTTCCTCCAGCAGTTTGGTTAATCCCAGAAAGTGAAGCCCGTGTCGCGGATTAAAGCGGCGGCGAACTGGAATCCATCCATGTTGTGTTTTTGTGTTCCAGCCTCTGGGGGCCAGTGACTACCTGGAGATGTCCCGCCTCTTTGACACCATCTTCATTCGCCACATTCCTCTGCTGACGCTGAACAAGAAAACTCAAGCCCGGCGGCTCATCACGCTGGTGGACGCCCTCTACGACCAAAAGGTGCTCTCTGCGTTGGCTCCGTCACCGCCTCTCAAACACCAAAGTCCAGGGTTTCTCACCACTGGTGTCGTTTCAGGTGCGGGTGGTGATTCTCGCCGATTATCCGCTGGAGGATATTTTCACGCACAACGGGGATCACGGTCACGACGAGAGCCACATTCTGATGGACGATCTGGGCCTGAAAAGGGTGAGGGCTCATATTTCAAAGCCGAACCGTCTTTGAACGGGACCCCTGACTATTCCATGGATTCATACTGACTGAAAATTTTCAGTCGCGTATTTTCACCACTAGGGGAGCTCTGGCTCCGCCTCTAGGGGCCAGTGATTACCTAGAGACGTCCCACCCCTCTGACAACATCTTCATGAGGTGGGACATCATTTTCAACCGTTGGTCTGATTTAGTCCTAATTTGGTGCGTGTCGATTTAGGAACTTGTGTTCCGTTCATCGATTTACTCTAATAGTTCATATTTTACTCAGTAGGTGGAGCTTTCAGTGCAAAACACAGGTTCTGGTCCATAACTTCCCAACCATCAGTCCAGTTGCGTCTCGAGCAGCTGACTTCATAGAAATTGTTAGGTTGAGTCTTTATGGACTGTTTGAGGTTATTAATGAGTCCCTTTTAATCGGAGGAGGTCAATCAGGCTGCTGGTACAATGCAGGGGATTGGGGACATTTCGGGGTTGAACCATTACTGTCAGGACCGATAGCCAAGACCAGTTTCATTCAAGCATCAAGCTTTAGAGGATATAAACGAGTTCAATTTAATTATTTTTTAACTTGTCACACATACACACACATCAATATACACACAAACACACACACACACACACACACTAGTTTGTGTGTGTGTGTATGTGTGTATATAGATGTGTGTGTGTGTGTGTGTATCGCTGTGTTTGGTTTCCACCAGATTGAACGGGACCCCTGTCTTCAAACAGTTCAACCTTTCATTGAACTGGACTCCTTCTGACATCAAGGTGAATTGTGGGTAAAATTATACTCTGACCTTTTACTGAGGTGAGAGAACCCTGCAGGGTGTTGGATGTTCTCTTTGGATCTTCTCTGACTTCCTGAATGGACCTTCACTGTGGAGGAATTCAGGGAGGTGGTCCACTTCTGTGAGGGGTTCACTTTTGTTCCAGGTCTCACTGTGGATCTGTGGAGAACCAGACCCTTAGAAACAGCTTTAGAACTCTTCCCAGAATGATGGGTCTCAATCACCTTCTGGAATTTCTGTGACTTTTGTTTAAGTGTGCTACTGGTGAGACCCAGGAGACAACTTCCTGCTCCTGAAGATGGTCTACTGGAGTGGTGGCGTGGTTGAACAGGCCTGGTACTGATCAGGTTGGGTCCAGCTGGGGGCGGAGCCTTTTTCAATACCAGCTCAGTTGATGTTAGAAAGTTGAGAAAACAAATAGAAGCATCACCTCTTACGTTCATTTAGTTTGAAGACCGATCAGGATGGGACTCACACAAAAACAAAAGGAACCAGGAGGGTCTGAGATCATTCTGAATAACTCTGTATTTGCAGGCAGAACCTCACCTTGATGAACTCTGACCTCTTCAACCTTTAACTGAACCCGCTGTGGTTTTTCCAGGAGGAAGCCAGCAGTCTGTCCATCTTCAGCGGGGAGGAGGAACGCTTCGCCTTCCAGAGGACGGTGTCTCGCCTCACGGAGATGCAGACGGAAGAATATTGGCTGGAGGGAGACAGAAGCGCCAAGTCCTAGACGTCACATGACCGTCACATGACCGTCACATGACCGACCTACTCCAAATACACCGACCGACTCCTCTTATCCTGCACAAACCCGACGGGACCGCTCACCAGTCGGTGTTGTACAGAATATTTATTGTAATCATCATCTTTCCTTTTATTGTACCGTCGCACTTTAAGGACTTTAAAGACGTTTAATATAAACTCCAGTTTTCTTTTTAATGATATCGGGGTCCTGGTGCAACTGCTGCTCACTTCCAGAACACTTCTTCTTCTGACAGGTCCCTTTAAGGGTCTCCACAGTGGGTCAACATGGGATCATCATCTTCTTGTGTCACACCAACCAACTGCATGTCCTCTCTCAACCACATCCAGAAACCTCCTCCTTCTTCTCCTGCCTGCAGCTCCATCTCCAGCATCCTTCTACCAGCAGATCCACTATCCCTCCTCTTCACGGGTCAGAACCATCTCAATCTGTCCTCTCTGACTTTGTCTCCAGGACGTCTCACCTGGACTGTCCCTCTGATGTCTCCTTTCTAATCCTGTCCTTCCTCCTCACTCCCAGAGAACATCTGAACATCTTCATCTCTGCCTCCTGTCTTCTGCTCAGAACCAGCGTCTTTAAACCATCTTGGAAACCTTTCCCTTCACTCCTGCTGCTCCTCTTCTGTCACAGATAACTCCTCACACTCTTCTCCACCCGCTCCACCCTGCCTGAACTCTCTTCTTCACCTGTTTCCCACCCTCCCCATTGCTCAGAACAGATTAGCAAGTCCTTCAACTCTTCCACCTTCTCCACCTCTACTCCTCACGTCCTCCTGCCTCCCTTTCATTCACACACATGTATTCTCTCTTCATTCCTCTTACCTCCACCTCACCAGGTTCTCCTCCACCTGCTCCCTGCTTTCACTCCAGATCACAATGTCCTCCACCAACATCATAGTCCATGGAGACTCCTGCTGACCTCCTCTATCAGCCTCTCCATCACCACAGCAAACAAGAAGGGACTCAGAGCCCATCTTTGGTGCAGTCCCACCTCCACCTTGAACCACTCCATCATTCCTGAACTCCTCACTTCTGTCATGCTGCTCTCATACATATCCTGTCACCCCACTCTGTTATTCTCTTCCCCTAAATCCATGAAGACTCTCCTTGTTCACGGACCGGGTTTCTTTTATCGGCTGAGAGAATTCTCTCACTTTTTACTCAAACTATTTTTTTTAAACTGAGAACTGGCTGTTGTTACAGGCTAAGAGGATCCTAGATGTCAAAGTACTCAACAGCCTGAAGTAGTCAGATTACTGCCGCTGATGTAAATACATTTAGTGGATTCTACTTTTACTTAAGCAAAGATTTGAATGCAAGTGTTGTACTTGTAGAGGAGTCGTTTTACAGTGTGGTATCGTTTCTTTTACTCTAGTAAAGGACCTGAATACTTAATGCACCACTGCTAATCTGAGATTATTAGCAGAGACTAATATTCTCTTAAAGTTTGAACGGTTTAGTTTTATGCAGAGGCGACTGAACAACATCAAATACTGACTGCAACAAATCCAAAGATCTTTTCAACCAATGGCTTACAACTATAAATGATGGAATCATCAGCAAAATAAAAAAAGGTACATAGCACTTTCTTTTAGCACTACCGTCTTTCTTCTTATTTCGCAGGAACTCTTCTGAGGAGAAAAAATTATAGTATGACTATATTATTATTATATTATATGACTATATTATTATAGTCATACTACTACCTAGTTGTTGCCACTTTTACAATAACCAATGTTAGATTCTAATACAAACATTATTTCATGTCACAGTCAAAGGTGACCCCCTCTAGTGGACATCTGTGGTATTAAAATCCTATTTTACATCAGGTTTTGGGTCCATTCTCTCCGGCTGGTCCAAATGGAGCGTCCTCCTGGTTCCGCCTCACTGGTACTGTGTGTAGAATAACATGAACTTTGTGGTATTTCTATCATGTTTGATGAGTTTCTGAGGAAAGTATTGATTGTTTTGTTTCTTGCTTTCTGTAATATAATGACGTTCAAACTTCTTTTTTTTATCTAAAGAGAAAATTCGGCGGAGGATAGAAAATATATTGGTATTTTTTTGTTTTTTTAATCAAAGATTACTCACACAAAGTAACAAGTACACTGTTTAATCATGATATGTTGGTCTTTACCTGTCCAGGTACACCTGATAGTCGTGGAGATATTTTAAGTATATTTTTGCTGTATGATTCATTGGAGGCGTCGTTTTAAATAACGGATGAGTGGAAGGGGCTGATATGAAAAATAAAAATAGCCCATCAGTGATGGTTCCGTTGCTCCTGCTTCACTAATCAAATATTCTATGACCACTTCCAGCTCTGGAGTCATTTTGAACCTCATATGGGCCTGTAGAAGGTGCACAGAGTGACGTCACTGCTTTCTTCACGCTGTCGCTTTAATTTGCGCGGGGGGGGCGGGGCAGGATTATGTGTGTGTGTGTTTTTTTTTTTCCTCCTGTTGGACTGGGAGGTTTGCGCCAACCACAGCAGCTGCAGCAGATTGAATGAGGCGCAGGCTGAACACGCCGCGCTGCTGCGTTCAAGTGTCAGGGACGTGAACGCATCACTGTGGATTTCTGCCAGACTATGACTAGCAAACCCCCCCCAGCCTTCGTGGAGGTATCTGGAGGCTGGTCTGGATGATAAAGAACTTGAAGGAAATGGTCAAGATGGCAGCTTTGCGCGCAGAGATGGAGCGGATCTTCCTTGCGATGCATGCAGCGGGTTGCGCCTGAAGGAGCCTCGGACTGTGCGCCGACTCCCCTTATCTTTTGCGCATTTCGCCACGAATTGCAATGCATGCGGGTCGGGGTGTGGGCTGCACTCCAGAGGAGGTTCTGATCGGCTCGGTGCGCTGCGCCCTGCAGGAGGACAGATAGACGGACACGTGCTGGGACGTTTGCACACCGTGCAGCGTCCGTAAACCGTCCGTGCACGCGACGTTTGATGGAATGAGAGCCACTTCATAAGCGACTATCATGGCTGAGCCTCCCTTAGATATAGATCCGGATTTCGAGCCCCAGAAGCGGCCACGCTCCTGCACTTGGCCCCTACCCCGTCCGGAATCCGGTGCGAGCAAACCGAGCAACGACACTGACGTAATCCCAGAGGAGGAGGATGATGATGAGGGGAGTGGCGATGCCCAGAAAGCCAGTGGTGGCATCACGACCCCCATCAGCTCCCAGCCAGTGGAGGTCCAGCTCGGCCCCTGCAAGCAGGAGAGGGAGGAGGCCTCGGACGGATCACCTTCCTCGGGGCAGACCCCTCCTGCAGCAGCGGCGGCGGCTCTGGGGGGCTCTGCCTCCCAGCAGCTGAGGAAGTCCTCTGCGAGGAGGAACGCATGGGGCAACTACTCCTACGCAGACCTCATCACCCAAGCCATCGAGAGCTCCCCCGAGAAGAGGCTGACCTTGTCCCAGATCTATGACTGGATGGTGAGGTCTGTGCCGTATTTCAAGGACAAAGGCGACAGCAACAGCTCTGCAGGCTGGAAGGTGAGCTGCTGCTGGCCCCCCAGTAAAGACCAGACCCCCTCAGTGTGGAGGAGGAGGAGGGTGCAAACACAAACACACAAGTCTGCATCGAAGGTTTTTATAAGCAATGCATGGCGTTAAAGATAATCAGCTCGCCAAGATCCAACATTCAGGCCACGTTTCCATGACAACAGTTTTGCAAAAAAAACGTTTTAATGCTGCATACCGACAGGTGCAAAAGTAGCAAAGTTAAAACAAGATTACTTATTTCATTTAAGCCCTTAATGTGCTGCTCTATTGTTTGGTTGAGTTTGTTTTGAGTCTGTTTTTATTCAAAAAAGTGACGTAACCTGTTTATAATCTGACCCAGTGCTAAAGAGTAAGGGGCCAAAGATGGAGCCCTGAGGGACTCCACAGGTTAAAGAGGCTGTTGAGGAGGAGGCATTAACCTTCGCCATTCAGAATCTCCCACAGCGTTAAAAACAAAATTCATATAGTTAACAAAGATTTACCATGTGTATCTTTAGGTGGAGGTAAACTAACGTAAAAAAAATAAAAATTCTAAATCTACATTTAACAGTAATTTACAGTAAATAAAGTAAAATACATAAATGATAATATTTGTTAAAATAAATAGATGAAACTTTTTTTAAAAAAATCTTTTTTTCCGTACACTGTAAAAAATGATGTGAAAATTTACAGTAAAAAAAATTTGTCAAATGGCAATTTGACAATGGCGGTTGCGTTTTAAAGTTTTAAAAATAAAACAACTCTGCGTCCACATGGCACGATGCAATTAATGACCTCATGCAAAGAACGATTACATCGCTCCCTTTAGTCTTTACTGCTTTATATTTAATACGGTTTATTATCCCAACTTCCTCTACTATCACGGTTTTTATGCAAATCTGTTGTAATGCAAGTGGTTCGTCTATATTATTATTATTTTTCCTCACCTTTAATCGCATTATTGAGGGCTTGCCCACACCCCAAAAGTCATGGAGCTTTACAGGCACATCCAAATATTGTTGGATTTCATTACAACCTATTATTATTATTATTATTATTATTATTATTATTATTTTTAATATTAAATGAAGGAGCCCCCGTTCTAAATTCCATCTAGAAGTGTGAAACTCGCCCCACATGTTCAACTCATCAAGGTCTACCAAAAAGTCTCTGGGTGCCAAGACGTAAACCTAACAGGAAGTCGGCCATTTTTAATCAAATGCTCGACTTTCCGGCGCTTAAAGCCGTTTTCCAGAGGCTGGATTATTTTGTGTGACATCTCCGCAGAGTTTCAACCCGACCGATTTCAAATTGGGTGTCCGACATGTTAAGACTGGAAGGGTCAAAAGTTAAAAGGAAGTTTGAGTTTTTGTATGAAAGGTCTGGACGTCTCGCCCTGAAACACAAAAACGTCCCATAATGCAACTATCCTCAGTCTGACCTGCCCCAAACTTCAGATGCTGGATAAAAGTCCCGCCCTAAAGACGCCTCAATGTAAAAATGTAGCTATTTTCATTACGCCACCTAGTGGCGAAAGGAAATTGTTTTATACTAAACCTATATACTTATATACTATGTTATACTTAATTTTTTTTTTTTTTATGTGATTGTTTTTCCCATGTTGTGGTTTATGTTGGAGAAACAGGAAGTAGAAACTTTATTGATCCCTAAAAGGATCATTTAATCTTTACAGCAGCTCCAAAAAACAGACAATAATTTAAGACATTCTATGTAATAGCACATATTATAGACATGTATTCATAAATATATATACACATATAGATATATAATGTTTGTGTGTGTGTGTGTTTGTGTGTATATATATATATGTGTGTGTGTGTATGTGTATGTGCAACACATCACTTCGTCACATCGTCCTTTCTGTCCCAAACATCACATGTTTGAGTCCCACCTTCAAAGACGTCCATATGACAAAACTCAGTTACAGTTAGCGCCACCTGTGGGTTGTATGAAGTAAACCTCAGTAAGCGTCAGGCATGAAACGTTCAGCGCTGCTGGCAGTTTATTTTATTACTTTCAAGCTTCTTCCCAGCAGCTCCTGCCTCAGTTTGATTTTAAGGATTAGTTCGGGCTGAAAAAACGAATTCATCCTTCGTGGAATCAAGTCTGATGAAAAGCTTTGCAGGATTTAGATGTGGAGAAAAAAGAAAGTAGGTTTATAATCCAGTGGATGCCAGCTGAGTGTTCTTCATGAAGACTCTACCAGATCAGGGAAAATACTGTTCTTTGTTGTGCAGAGTGCGAGCGGCGCGCTGTGGCGCCAATGCCTATTTAACCTGCGCAGAATGGGCCGGTTCTGATTACTGGCTGCAGATGGGTTTTGTTTTTTTTTTGCAGACGAAAGAGTTAAGTGGGTTTCAGAACTGCTGACATCAGCATTTTCTGCAGAGATGCTTTCAAGCTGTGTAACGCTCGGCCCCAATGTCGGTGCATGCGGATCAGTGTGCAGAAGAGACCTGCACCACCAGCCAACCAGCATAAGACCAGATTCAATCGCCCAGCTCCAGCATGGTGCTCCAGCATGGTGCTCCAGCGCCACTGTCTCCACCCGCTGCCTGCCACACTCTCTCTTCACGAGGCACCAGAATCAATCAGCTGACTATGAATTATGTAGGTCAGTGTGAGAGAAGCTCAGTGTTTCTCTGTGGCTCTGGCTCTGGTTAAATTGGCGTGGTTCCAGTCCCTGCTCAGAATGAGGCTTTGCTGCTGCAGCGCCGCTTTGGCCGCGTGGGGGAGGGGCAGGCAGGCAGGCGTTTGGATTTATCCTTAATAATGCCGTACGACTCCTACCTGGGAAGCATCCAGACCGCTGACGCTTTGTGAAATGGTTCTAACCAGAGGAGAGTTTCTCTCATGGGTGGGAATGACCTCAGGCCCCTCCGTGAGATATTACTATGATGCCTTTTAATTCCAGGTATAAGCATAAATACTACAATTCAATATTTTAAATTACTTAAAATGAAATACCCAGCTGGTCAGGCCAGTAGGACGCAGGCCTTCCTTACTTTAAAACATCATACATGTAAATATAAACTTGGGCTGGGCGATTCTAATAAAAATAACTATCGCAGATTTTTTTTTAGCTTAGAATTAAGATCGCGATTCCCGCCACAACTTTACTAGTCAGTTTGCGTCATTTTAGAACTTTGCCCTCGACACGAGAAATTAAAAAGATAGAAGCGTCTGAAGCTGCTCTGCTGCATCTCCTCCATGTAGCTATAAGAGAGAGATGAGTAGCCTTCCCGAAACAACGGAGGAATTGAAGGGATCTGAAGAAGAAGTTTAGGATTGGCAACAAAATACATTAAAACAAATGACTAAAGAAATGATTCCCATAATCCCCCACGTCAAAAATTAAAGGGCCAGCCTCTGCCGGGCATGTTGGACTACGACCCGCTGGCTGGTTTTTGTCACAAATTAAGCTGCAGAATCTTTGTACTTGAGAAAATCGGATCACGGATTCCATCTGAATCGTGATCTTTTTACAATTATCGCCAATCCCTACAAGGAATTTATCCGTTATCATCCACTCATCCCCAGAAACTCAATCAAGTCTAAACAGTGAAGGCTACAAGGTCACGTGATCAGGTCAGAGTCTGATAGCGTCGGGGAAAACTGACAATGTCAATCAGTTCAACGACATTCTTTACTTTATTTAAAAGCACATTTAAGAACAGAGTTGACAAAGTCAAGAGTTTAAAACAACTGTAGAAAAGTTGACCTCTGACCTAGATAAAAGCCTCAGCTGGTTAAAAACTGGGTTCAAGGATCAACTATATCTTTATTAGCCCCTTGGGGAAATTTCTTGCACAGTCAGCAGAAAAAACACGCAGTGATAAATAAAGGTTTTATCAGTTTTCCACTGCAGCATTTTACTCACTGAGTGTCGAGGAGCGATTGGACCCGCAGACGTTAATGTCCATCGCTCTGGCATGGTCTTCGTCGGCGTGCAGCAGATCCCTAGACTAAACCCAAAGTCCGTGTCGTCAACATTTGCTTCATCGCAGATGAGACTCGCCCATAATCCATAAGGCGGGGAAGATTCTTCACCTAGAGAAAATCTGATTGGATAAGAAAACTTTAGTTGTATGAGGAGAAAAAAAACTTTTCGTAACTTGACTACTTCCTGTTGTCATCATCTGCAGGGTTGCGTCTCCCTACACTCCCACATACAAACATGGATTGTCTTGTGGACCGACGTTCATCAGTTCCCTCTCTCTCTTTTTGTTGGTGCGTCCAAGATGAGTTTTTAGATCAATCAAACTGAGGTCCGAACTTTTTGTTTTTTGTCGCGTTGTATACCTTGGATCTTTTTTAGTCCTCCAGGGGCGGGCGCCCTGTAGGATCCTGATCAGATGCCCGGCTCTTCATCAAACTTTAAACATCCGTCACTAAGCCGTGTTGCATACAGAGCGCTCAGGAATGATGACGTGGCGTTTTTCTGCTGGAAACTATTAGTTCCCTGTGCCTGGGGGGATCCTCTGTTGATTGGCCCTTATCTTTGTCTCAAGATATCCTTCAAAACAAACAATCATGGAGGGTCGAATAACCTCCAACTCTGATTGGTGGAGAGAGAGAATTTAGTGATTGTCATTTATTGTTGACTGGTTCGGTAGTTTTAGTGGCTGTTTCTCCCAGAACTTCATAATCAGCTGCAAACTCTTCAGGAAGAACTCAGCTTTGACGTAAACTTAATTGTTTGAATTTGTTTTGGTTGCAGAACTCCATCCGACACAATCTTTCCCTGCATAGTCGGTTTGTGAAAGTCCAGAATGAAGGAACTGGGAAGAGCTCCTGGTGGATGGTCAACCCAGAAGGCGGTAAAGGAGGCAAAGCTCCTCGACGTCGCGCTGTATCGATGGACAACAGCAAGTACATTAAAGGGGCCCGAGGCCGCGCCAACAAGAAGAAGGCCTCGCTGCAGGCAGCTCAAGATGGCAGCTCAGAAAGCTCCTCCAGCCTCTCCAAATGGACAGGAAGTCCCACCTCCCGTAGCAGTGATGAGCTGGACGCCTGGACAGACTTCCGTTCCCGGACCAATTCTAACGCCAGCACTCTCAGCGGTCGTTTATCCCCAATCCTGGCCAATCTGGAACTGGATGAGGTGCCTGACGATGACTCGCCCCTCTCCCCGATGCTGTACTCCAGCCCCAGCAGCATGTCCCCGTCAACAGGCCCTACAGGGCTATCCGATCTGGCAGGTACCATGAACCTCAATGACGGGCTTTCTGACAACCTGATGGGCGACCTTTTGGATAATATCAGCCTGACAGCATCCCAGCAGCCTCCTCCTGGAGAGGAGGAGGAGGAGGAGGAGGAGGATGACGGAGCTAATGGTCAGGGGACCGCAGTGTTTACCTTCAGCTGCTCAGGAAGCAGTTTGGGTAGCCCCTCCGGTGGCTACGGGCCTAACCCGCTTTTTAGCCCTCCTTCCATCACGAGCTTGTGGCAGTCGCCAATGCAGACCATCCAGGAGAACAAGCAGACCACCTTCTCCTGCATCTCGCACTTTAGCGAACACCAGACCCTGCAAGACCTGCTCAGCCTGGATTCCCACGGCCACAGCAACGTCATGCTCACCCAGTCCGACCCGCTGATGTCACAGGCCAGCACCGCCATCGCCCTGCAGAACTCCCGCCGGAACGCCATGCTGCTCCGCAAAGACACCCCGGGTGCGGGTCAGGTCCAAAGCTCTTCAGTGCCTGGTTGGCAAGCTGGCTTGTCAACCTCGGACAGCGACGGCGGCGATGACGATGCCAAGCAGTCGCACCTGAAGTCTCCCAGCAAGAACACCTCTATGCAGCTGTCGGGCCAGGACCGCTTCCCTGCTGAACTGGACCTCGATGTCTTCAACGGCCGTCTTGAGTGCGACATGGACTCCATCATCCGTAATGAACTGATGGACGCAGATTGCCTGGACCTTAGCTTCGATTCTCGCCGCACCTCCACCCAGTACGGCAACAGGAGTTTAGGAAGCTTGCCCAGCACGAAACCGACTTCCCCTCACAGCTGGGTCCCGGGCTGAAAAATTCCCTTAAGGTGTGTTCACACTCAATGCGAAGTAAATTTTCACGCGCGATAAACCTCCATGTCTGCACCGACATCCTACTGACGATCAGACGTGTGACATCTCGGGAATCTCAACACTTGATAGGCGGTCGCGACACATCGCACCTGAATCGGTCCAACTCGCGCAAAAAACACCGCTAGGTCATTTGCAATTTCATCTTCTCGCAGATGTGTCAAAATTCATGAGTCTTGTCATATTTAGTCACATGATCGTGTTTTTATAGTCGACTAAAAGTCGGGACATCTTAGTCAAAGGAAACCAAAAGTATTTTAGTTTCGCTTGATGAAAATCATCAAAGTTTTAGTATTTGCTAAAACATCTGGATATTAACATTTTCGCCACATGTCACCTAAACCAAAGTATTTGGTCATTCATCCAACAAACAAACAAACAAACAAGCCAGCGAGCCGGGATTTTTACCAATTCAGCAATACATTGAGATTATTTTGGACCCAAGACCTGTAATCCCTTGAATCCACGTTTTTTCTGCGCCTGCTGTTCTGCAGGAACCAGCTACTGGATACTTTGACCTTACATGCAGGTCTGGACTGCTGCAAGTCCACAAAGCTTGCCATACTTCAGGTCATACTTGACCTGGAATCAGGCGAGAGGGGCCGGGATCCCACCTAAGTGGGGGAAGCCCGCCACTGCGCACAACATCCAATCAAACAAGGAAGTTGGAGAACACTTCCTTATTTTTAAAACTAGGTTTTAGTCTGGTCTTCAGACGTCCTGCTCATGGATTCAGTGTCAGTAAGCGATAAATGACACCTCCCCTTTTGTCTTGGGAGGACGGTGTCTCAGTAGGTGGGGCCACATACCTGAAGGTCGTTGGTTCGCTCCTCGGGTCCAGACGTCGAAGCATCCTTGGGCAAGATGCTGAACCCCAAGTTTCTCCCGATGGCTTTACCATCGATGAGCGAAGGATGGCGCGAATAGTTAGGGCTGCTGATGAGCCGGTGGCGCCATGCATGGCGACCACGGCCAATGTTTTTGTGAATGGGCCGGCTCGTCTTTTAAGCCGCTTTGTGTTCGGCAGACTAGAAACAGCGCTGCACGATAAATTTGCTCTGCGTTGGGTGTGAACACGCCGTTAGGGCTCAGCGTGGGCAAAACAAGAAGCAGATTTGGTTTCATCGTCCTGCGTCGTAGACAGAAACCATGTAAAATTGTATTCATGTCGTTTTATTTTCCCGTATTTTTAACGTGAGGCATTACATACGGTACTGTATTCTTAAGTGTGAAAATGAAAGGATCAAAGGGCCGGCGTGAACAACAGCGCTGACTGGAACGGAAGTACGGAAACATTTTATTAACTCTACATAAAAGCATCAACTGGTGTTAGTCTCAGGGAATCCCTCAAACCGTAGAAGAAGAAGAAGAAGAAGAAGACGTTTCCGCGCCCGCCGTCCTCTTTCGCCACCAACCTGTTTGCCAAACCCGCCGTCAGAGTGAGCGACGGCCTGTTTACAGAAAAAATCGCTGCAGAGTTTGACCCGTTAGCAGCGGTGGATACTTGACATTTTATTTTCCTCATCGATGCACCAAATATCAATGGGTGGAGGTGAAGAAGACGTAATGCAGATGTGATCCTCATCGTGTGAATTTTCTATGTTCCGGGTTTTCTTTTCTTTTCTTTTTTCTTTTTTCCAGCAGATTTGACCCTGTGGTTTTAGTGAATTTACTGTGAACTCCTTCTGAGGAGGTGCATTAATCCAAGTCTTGATAATATGGTGTTTAAGCTGCAGCTCCCTTTTTCACCCTTCCTCCTCCTCCTCCTCCTCCTCCTCTCCCACTTACTGCAATATTGGAACCTCTGGTCAGTATTCAGTGTTTAGGACAGAATAAGCCGACTTGCGTGAGAACTTTTTGCACGGGCCGCCCGTAACGTTCATCGTAAGGCGTTCTTGGTGCTATAAATGAGATAGCAGGGAGGGGCCGCCTCCCCTCGCTTATCAGCGCCGAAGCAGGTGCTGAACCAGAAGGAGGAGCGGGAGGAGGTGGTGTAGTATCTTAGAGACTTTCTTTTTATTTTAATTTTTTTTTTTTTGCCATTTGAGAGACAAACAGTATTTTAAATATCGCCAAACTAGTTCTGCGTCTGAATAGGTGGACATATAGTGTGTAAATATTAAGAATCACTTCTGTGAGGCTAAACCAGGAGAGAAAATCGGCGTCGGCGCGCTTTTGTAGGAACAGCAGGAGGAACTTAACTTTTTTATTCAGCTCAGTTTCTTTTACTCGTATCCACGTTGCGAGGCCATTCGGTGTGACGCGTGTTTAGGCCGTGATCACATGACCAACATCGTTGTTGGTTTGGTTTTTTACTCTTGGGTCACATTCATAATCACGCTAACCGTTCATTTGGTTCTCAACACGCTGGTGGAGTGGGTAGAACTGTAGGCTGACAGCAAGAAGGTTCTGACCCACGTTTCTGTTCGGTCCGGTTTCAACCCACCCCCACCCCCGACACACCTGCCATCTGTAAACATGCATGGATGTCCACAAAGGTGGTTGTTGGTCTCAACGTGGCGCCCCGGTGATGAACTGGTGACTCGTCCAGCGTCTACCCCTGCCTCTCGGCCCAGTGTCAGCTGAGATAGGCTCCAGCCCCCCACCTGACACTGAACAGAACCGAGTAGGTACTGAAATCTCAATGTATTTAACTCTGGTGTAAGCGCTTTTGTCCTCTGAAACTACAGAGAGACATTCTTTTTATTGGCATTAACCCTTTAAATTCAACATTTTTGGAAAAAAAATTATCTCTTGACACATTTATTTCTTTGGGGTCACTTTTTCAGTTGATATCATGAACACTCACACAATTTATCATAAAATTAACAATTTTTTAATTGGTAATTAAAAACTTTTTTTGTTTTTCTGTTGCATCAAATTATATTAATTCTTTTTTTTGAGTCCTCGCAGGCTTTGATAAGCCCAAAGAAATCCTTACTTATCAAGTAGGACTTTCTCAACAGTCGTGGTTAATACTTCCTCCTCGTTGGTCCCTTTTGACCCATGGTGTCGTCCAGGGCTCCAACATCGGCCCCTTACTCTTTAACGTATTCATCCTGCCATCGGGTCGGCTTATGAACATGTTCCGTGTTTTCCAAATAAGAAATAGAGAAACAAGATGAGATCAAAGGATTCATGACATCATCTGGTTTCCCTTAAATTATCCTCTTAGCATTTCCGTGGCGCTAAATGATGACAATCCAGAAAAAATTAGCCATTGCGAAGCTTTTTGATGAGTCAAATGTAAAGGTCCAAAACTTATCGCGTTTGGATCTCATGTAGGTCCACGTACGAATGTTTACGCTCCTATCAACGGGCCGAATAGGTAATGAGCAGCCTTGAAAGGTGTATCTGAGTCAAACGGACTTCGGTTTAGGCTTCTATCCAACAGAAATCCACTTGACTGAACCGGTTTATAATTGGCATGTATATGCTAAAGAGTAAGGGTCCAAGGATCGTTTGGACCCTTTTAATGAGAACAGTTTAATGAGAACAGTCGTCAATACATTATACATTTAAGCCACCAGAGAAGTTAAGGATGAAGTCAAATCTTCACATCCGGTTCGGGAGGACAGACGCGTTCACATTAGATGTGGGTCGGTGTCGTCATGAATGTCAAAACGTCCTGATTTGATCTGAAAAACTTTTTGCATTCACACAGCCCTAAGAAAATGAAGATTTGGGTCATTAACGCAAAAAAATTAGATTTGTTATATTAATATGAAAAAATCTGATTTGTGTCATATTAAAGTAAAAAAAAAAAAAACATTACATTAATGATGTAATGATTAACAAACATTCATTTTCATTCATTTAAGATTTTCTTTTTTCCCCTGAACTAAATTCTGCGCCACTGAGCTTCCAAACATCCTGTTTCCTGCTTCTTGTCGATGACTTCATCCTAAAACCACATGACTCCAAGCTTAATGTTTGTGGACATGTTTTATGAAATGACATTCACTGCCAACCGTTTTCTTCCTCCTGCTCCTACAAACGAATGAATGAATGAATGAATGAATAAATAAATAAAGGCATCATTGCAAGCCGTAACTCCAGTTCCTATCTTGGTTGGTGCATGTAAATAAAGCTTATAAGAACCACTGAAATTCTGTTTCTGGTGTTCCTTCTGTCTCGCACAGCTGCAGACTTGACTCTGCAGTCACCGCGGGGCCGGGCTCCTATTGGACAGTCGCCTCATGAGCTCAGAGCCAATCACACACTGTTTCCAAGAGGAACGGGCCTGCTGAGATTATACGAAGGGTTCTGAATACATGACTGCTGAGGTATGTGCTGCTCGACAGCCGCTGAGTGTGATGTCATCATGACATCCCAGACGAGCTCCTCCACAATAATTGAGTTTTTAAAGAAAAGCGTAAAATGAGACGCAAAAATGTTTTTATTCTATATATTCAAAGTCTTAACGAGATTTAAATCAACTGACAAAATAAAAACTTTATTCTGTGACCTCTGAACCATTCTTGGGTTGATGTTGAGGTGATCTTCAGATCATCGTCCTGCTGGAAGGTCCAACCACGACCCACTTTAAGGTTCCTCACAGGCTTTTAGGTCTTCATCCAGTATCTGCTGGTGTTTGATGGAGTCCATGGAACCATGTCTTTAACAAGATGTCCAGAACCTTTGGAAGAAAAACAGCCCCAGAGCATCAGAGATCCACCACCAGACTTCACAGTGGGTATGAAGGGATTTTTGCTATTGGCTTCCTTAATTGCTAGGCCACACCCATCTTAGATGTTTGTAGCCAAAAAGCTCTACTTTGGTCTCATCTGACCTCTGACCTTGTTCCAGTGAAAGTCCCGGTGGTGTTTGTCAAACTGTAGCAGCGTTAGCTTGTAGCAGCGTTAGCTTGTTTGTGGACGACAGTGGAGGCTTCTTTCCTGCTGCCCTCCCAAACAGCTGGTGTTGGTGCCATCTGATGATGGTTAGGCAGACTATCTGACCCGTAGATTCAGCTGACCTCTGACCTCTCTAGCTGTGATCCTTGGAGAGTCTTTTACCACTGGAACCATCCACACAGTATGTGGGGGTCAGTTTGCAGACACGTCCTCTTCCAGGTAGATGTCTCACATCTCCAGTCTCTTTAAATTTCCTCATTATTGATCTAACTGTTCAAACGGACATTTTTAACTGCTGAGAGATGTTCTTCTTCATGTTTGTGAAGAACCTCAGAGAGAATCAGGCCTGTGTCACCTCATATTTATACCACAGAGAAACAGGAAGTACCTGTTCACCACTTCAGAGTTCCTGCTCAAACAGGTGAAGATAGAAATATAAAACAGGACTGGCACTATGATTCAGTGACCTTGCAAGTCGCCTGACTTGAATCCCTGAGACGACCTCTGGTGGGATTCGAAGAAGGCGGTAAAGCCAGGAATATTACAGCACTGGAGGCTTTTTGCCGATGAGGAATGGGATAGGATTCCTCAGGAAAGATCTCTGTGAAGTAGTAGAAGAAACCGTGGTAACATTAACGGTTTAAAATGCTCTTTTATGACTCTATCCTAAAGTTTTCTTTTCTTTTTTTTTTTTTACCTGTAAAGCCCATAAGGGATATTTTGCAGTTTTCTTCAACAATAATAGTGATAATTAATAACATGATCTGTTTTACATTTAACCAGTTCTGTATATTAACCGCATATTTCTGAACACATTGATATTATGAAAGTTAGAAAAATGTTGTATTCAAACACAAATATTATGGTAAATGCTCAATTTAACATAGTTTTCACAAATAATATGATAGATATGTTCCCTAAGGTTGATTTGGTCTATTTTAAACACTGTTTTTATACAATATGAAAATATTTAAATTTTTCTCTTTAGTATTTACTGTTTTTATACACAAATTGTTTAATGAACGCAAAAAATACTTTGACTTTTAACACAACATTCAATGCAGTATTTACAATCTAAATTAATGAGTTCAACTCAAAAATACTTTATTCATTTAAAAAACAACAAACTTCTTTTTGAAGTGCAAAAAAAAAAAAGACGCTCCAGATATTATTTAAATCTGTTTAAAAAAATTTTTTTTTCAGTATTTTCAACTTAAATTTTAGACTCAATAATAATTAATTTAATTATACATACATAATACAATGATTTATTTTCAAACGAGGACACAGAAGTTAGGGTTAAAGCCACATGTAACATTTCTCTTGGAGAACACTTTTTACTAATCTTGAATTTTAACTGTTTTTATACATATTTTATTTTATTTTATTTTATGCTCCTGCTTCTAATCTGTAGCACCTTGAGATTTGTAAAAAAAAAAGAAAGAAAAGTGCGTTATATATAAAATAAAATAAACATATTTCTTCCATATAGTATAACTATTTTCTGGAGTGTGACGACAGCGCCCCCTACTGCTCACTGTCAACATACGAAAATGGAAATTCAAGGATGTCGCTCTCCATGATTAATAATATTAAGAATAATACATTTACACCCCAACATGTCAGCATGTGTAGCTTCGGAAAAAGCAGGACTTCAGAAAGTGTTTTTATTATGTATCTGAATTTCATACGTCATGTGTGAAGACAACGGAGCCTCTTCTTCTCCCAGATTGAAGCAGACTTTGTTTGCCTTTGAATGCTCAAATAAAGTTAATTGAAAAAAAGAACGGTGTGATTTCCTCATAAATCTCGCGATATCAGCCAAACGCTTCTGTGCAGCGGCAGTAGAAAGGTAAAGAATTAAGCTCACTACTTTAAATTACACCGCTGTCTCATGCCAAACTGTCCTGGTTCTTTCCTAAAGTGGAACATAAATAAGATATTAACCATTGGAGAAACCATTGAAGAAAGTATTTCAGTCTTAAATGCCGTTATTTCCTTTCTTTGCTTTTCCCTGCCGAGCAGTCGGTATGTTGTTAGAAGCGATGCTAGTTAGCTTATTTGCTACTTGGGAAGTTTGAACAACGTTAAAAGAATAGTTACTCATAGCTAACATCTGTAAGATCAATAAATTAATACGTTGGTTTTGTAGCAAGTTTTATTTTTTTTAAATGACTGGTTTTCTAAACCATTATGTAAATGAATTATATAGGCTCGATCAATTAAAGTGAAATGTCATGAACACCGTTTCCAGATACGTGAATGAGATCACTCCTTTTCCCCACCTGTGTTGAACGCATCATCTGGGTCCATTACTTTAACAGTGCTCATTTAAAGGTTTCTGTTGTTAATCAAAATGAACTTTTTTTTTTTAAAAGAACACATAACAGTTTGTTCACACAGAATTTCTGAGTTTATTAATTTAATTTGCAAGAAAGTGGTATTCTGAGGGAAGGTGAGAATGGCCATGGAGGCAAGATCATTAAATTGGGGTGTTTTCTTGAGTTAACGAGTTAAATTTCGCGACATTCTTCTCGCATTATTGTCAAAAAACCCCCACTTATATTCTAAACGTTCAACTTAGATCAGCAGTCTTATACCTGTAGAAAAATCTTCTTTTTTCTCATAAATCAGGCTCTTCGCTGAACTTTCAGGTTTTATTTTTTTGCTATGAAACCGATTTCTGAGCGATACTTCCCAGCCATATACACAATTATTTCCAAATTGGCTCATATAAATCAACACAAGAAGAGTTATCTTTTGTATATTTTCCCATGGCAGATTTTAGATTAGTTGGCGGGTGTTGTTATAATTTTAAACAACACGTCCACCGATCAGTCTCGATTCTTCTCCGTCTAACGGCGTATAGTCCTGTTTTTTTCTTCTTACCTGACAGAAGCACCAGTGACCCTTTGAGATGGACTCCACAACCAGGACACCGTCTCTGGTGGCTCTTCATTCGGATTCCCATCAGCAGAGCATCCTGAGCAAATTCAACGAGCTCAGGAGGAGCGAGCTGCTGTGTGACATCACTCTGGTGGTGGAGGACGTGCACTTCAAGGCGCACAAAGCTCTGCTGGCGGCCAGCAGCGACTTCTTCTCCCTCACGTTCACCTCAGGAGACCCCACCGGTCAGCGCACCTACCAGCTGGAAGGTATGCGGGCGAAGATGTTTGCTGCGGTGCTGGAGTTCATTTACAGCGCCCGGGTCTCTGTTGAGGCCAACGCCACTGAGCAGCTTCTGGCCACCGCTCGTCTCATGAAGGTCAACGACCTCGTGAAGGCCCTCAGTGAACTCACGCACAAGGAAGTGAACACGGGTGTGTCCCATACGCCAAATCCGTCAAAACGCAAAAGAGGGCGACCAAAGAAGCTGGTGACCGTGGCGGAGCCGGAGGTCGGACCTGAACCATGTGAGAGCTCAGAGGAGTGCCAGGCTGGAGATGTGAACTGTGATTCAGAAACTAAAGGCGACACAGATTACAACCCTGGAGCTCACCGGCAGAGCAAACGCAAAATCAGGCCTCCAGTTAAATACAAGAGCTACAAGGTGGGCGGCGATGAAGCCGGAGGCAAAGAGGCCGGGAAGAGAGGCAGGAGGCGTAAATATCCCGACACGGAGGCCCGCTGTGAGGACTGCGACAAAGTCTTCAAAAACCACCTGTTTCTCAAGATTCATCGGAGAACCCACACAGGTAAGGGCCAGCAGGTCATCTGGAGGCCCTCTAGGGGTAGTTTGTGGTACTGCAGGTGAGATTTTCTTTAACGGTGGATTTAAAAAAAAAAAAGAAGTCATAATTACTCAAATAATTTTATTTTAGCATGAAGTTTGGATGTCAAGTGAAAATCAACAGAAATTCCAGAATGAAAAGGTGCAACAAAGTGTCACTCAAAGATGGATTTATGGTCGGGGCTGCAGCAGTTACAAGTTTCACCACACAGGAGATGTTTGAGCTTCCTGCTAACTCTCACTCTCCTCCTCCAGGAGAGAAGCCGTTCCGATGTCTGATTTGTGGGAAGGCGTTTTCCCAGAAGCACACTCTACTGGCTCACCAGCGCATCCACACCGGAGAGAAGCCGTTTGTGTGTTCCATCTGCTCCAAAGCCCTCTCCTCCAAACACACGCTACAAGAACACATGAACCTCCACGGAGGTAGACCATGACCCCATCGCATGAGCTCTTCATCTGCATGCTCCATCCAAACGACTAAACGTCTCTCCACCTTCCAGAGAAGAAGTCCTTCAGGTGTGAGAAATGTGGAAAGACCTTCTCTCAGAAGAGGCAGCTCAAAAGCCACCACAGAGTTCACACAGGTGAGAGGCGGGCCACTGTGATGTCATCGCACCCCAAGGCTGAATCCTGACCTCTTTGTTGTCTTTGTTTGAAGGTAAGTTGTTACCGGAGTGTGCTCAGTGTCATCACAGGTTCCTGGACACGGCCCAGCTGAAGAAACACCTGAGGACCCACACAGGTAGAGACCGACACGCCTTCAACAGAATCTGTGACGTTGTCTGTCAGCGAGAAAACAGAAGACCCCCGCTGCATCGCCACGAAATATGTTCGTCACACGAGAACAGTTTAAACAAACGACAGCAATCGAGTTTTTCCCCAAATCTGACACAAAACTGTTCCTGCTGACTCCTGCAGTCTCAGAGTGAGGGTCTCTAGAGCGTCCCACAGACGTTCTAGAGACCCTCTAGCTGCTCTGACCTGCTGCTGAACTGATGCACAGGCAGACTCCAGCTTCAGGCAGCCCTCCTGAGGAATCTCAGCCCACTCCTCTCAGTCTAAAGCCCCCAGCTCTGGAATATTCCACCTGGTTTACCTGCTGCTTCCAGTCCCACCAGAGATTCTCCCTGTGATTCACGTCAGGCGCCCTAAACGTCTACGTCGACTCACGGAATCACCTTAGAGCGAGGAAGAACTGGAGTGATTTTGGGAAAGGTCAGATGCGTCTTTATGGCACTAGCGGGAGATTATCTCCAAAATCAAAGTTTTGGGGCCAAAACATGTCATTCGGACATGAAATGGGTCAGAACCTTAATTTCAGATGGTCTTAAAATCGTCCTGAGTTTAACTCGTTGGGATCTGCAGTAAGCCCGAGTAGGTCGGGGGATCTTTGCAGCATCGGCTCCGTTCTTCCTCCTCCAGACAGAACGCACATCGATGGACCCCCTAAAGTCTCGACCCGGTTCCATCGCCCCACAGAACAGCATCCCAGAACTTCTCTTTCTAGAATGAATGAGTGTGTGCTACTGGAGCGACTTTTCTTATGATTTTGGGTCAGCATTAAGTCCAACAACTCTTGTTTTGTTGTAAATTCAGGCTTAATTAGAAAACAAACGTTCCTACTCAGCTGCTAAAGTTTAACGTCACCTGATTATAACACGTCTCTGACGAGGGATGAGATCGGATCATCCAGAGTCGTTGAAATGTCGTCACGGAAGTCGTAGTTTGGAAAAACCCTTGATTTGTGAGATCCACTTATTACAAAAAGCTGATCAAGAGGAACTGTTCACCGTCAGACCTGAGGTGTGACGAGTCGTTGTGCTTCCATCTGTGACGATCTGCTACAAGATGATGACCTGACTTTCCTGCTGTCCTTCCAGGTGAGAAACCTTTCACCTGTGAGATTTGTGGAAAGTGTTTCACGACCAAGAGCACGCTGCAGACTCATATCAGGATTCACCGGTAGGAGACACGCCCACCCGCTCTCCTCGCTCATTGATTGTTGATGCTTTAAGGTCCAAAACTAACTTTAAAATGTTTATTTTTTTTCCTTGCAGAGGCGAGAAGCCGTACAGCTGCAGCGTCTGCAGCAAATCCTTCTCGGACCCCAGCGCCAGACGGAGACATGTGTCGTCTCACTCCAGGAAGAAACACTACAGCTGCTCCGTCTGCAGCCTGACCTTCACCCGCGTGGACAACCTGAAGACGCACGCCAAATCTCACAGCAAGGAGAGAGCGGCAGCCGCGGAGGCGCCGCCGCCGCAGGAGGAGGAGGAGCGGAACCTCCTGCAGCTGCAGCAGTACCAGGTGCCCTCCGGCTCGGAGCAGGAGATCCAGCTGGTGGTGACGGGAGACGACATTAACTTTGTTCCCGATCAGGAGCAGCAGATCGGCATCATCACCACGGAGGGGGAGCCGACCGAGTCCAGACTCACCCTCCTCACCCGCTCATCGGGGAGCGTGCAGAACGTGGCTCTGGTGGCGCAGGCCGGCGCGGTGGACCCGAACCCTCAGATCCAGACCATCAGCATGCTGGAGGCTCAGCAGCCTGAGCAGATGCATGTCATCACTCTGAGTAAAGAGGCCATGGCGCAACTTCAGGCCCACCACGGTCCCCCGCAGCCCCTCCAGGCAGCCCAGGAGAACCGGGACAAACACAGCCAGGCCATCCACATCAGCAGCCAGAGCAGCCAGCCCATCTCCATCAGCCAGCCCAGCCAGCAGATCTCCAGCCACCACATCCAGGGACAGACCTTCCAGATCCAAGCAGGAACCGTCTCCTACCTCTACACCACCGGCCTGCAGGAGAGCTGAGGGGCGGAGCCAGACTGACGGCGCCGCTTCAGCGAGACAAACACTAAATCACATCTTCAGTCCAGTTTTGACCTGCAAACATGGACGTTTTATAAGACAAACTTTACTTTATAACAGTGGTGGTTCTGAAGCAAACAGAACCAGTGTGACAGCGCCTCCACTGTTTAGAACCAGAACACAGGAGGAGGAACGCTGGACCTGCAGGAGAGGAGAACGAGAAAAACTCGGACCACTCAGGGTCACATGAAGAAAGAGTCTGGATGGATGGATCAGATTCTCCTCTTCAGGCGGTGATGATGATGATGAAATAAAAATGATTCAAACCCTCCGTGAAGTTTGATCTTCAGAATCATCTCAGCCGTCTCAGCAGCGAGGAGACGCAGTTGAAACGGATCCTGGAAGAAGAAGAAGAACAAAGGTCCGACTGTTGATGTTGACAGGCGGTAACCATAGTAACCGTGTGTTACATAAAGATACAAGCAGGAAACACTGAAGTTACACATATTTTTACATTCAGAACATTTTATCAACATGTTGGACTTAAAGGAGTTCACTCAGAAATAAAGAGTTCATTTTGTCACTTTTCTGATTTAGCCTCATTCCTGGTTCAAATGTCTTTTAGATTTTCTCATTTATTTTAGAATGAATGCATGAAAATGAATTAACATTTCATCTATTTGAGACCAAAACTATGATTTTGTTCATTTTCTGCTGAAATGATTAAGAGGGCAGCTCTGCAGGAAGAACCGGGTCTGATGATGTCACAGACGGGCATATGAACGTTTATGAATGTTGAACAGAGTCTGCTGAAGGAGGAAACGCGGCCAACGTCTTCATCCATCTCGGTGAACATCATCATCTTTGTGTCCCATTCATGACTTTAACCCCTGAAGGATCATGGGAAAGTTCATCCATCAACAATCAGACGCCTGGAAGAACTGGAACATTCTGGTAGTTTTCTACTCTTTCACTTCTACTAGTGTTCCGTGTCCTACAGCAGATAGTCAGCCTCTTTCTTCCATCATCATCATCGTAATATCAGAAAGGCCACCGCTCAAAAACAAAAATAAATAAATCAGGTGATTTAAATAAGACACAGAAATTATACTAAAATGATACTATTTAAGTTTGGTTAAACTAAATAACAGGAAGATGACAATCAGTGTCTTATCTAGTCTTTGTATTTATATACACAATTTTATGTGATGTAATAAAATATTTAAGTAAATTTAAAAAAAAGCTGCAATGTTTTTCAATCCTGTGGATATAAAGACCTTCAGAGGAGGATCAGCGCTACGTCAAACTTCTTTTTTTTAATATTGACTTTAGTTTCAGGTTCGATTCTGAAATTGTTTCAACTAGCTCGAAAGTACGACTGGCAAAGTAATTACTTCAGAAATGTGAGTACACAAATTTGTTTTCTTAAAAAACGGTACATTCGAAACATGACAAACATTTACATTGACGAAGGGAACATCCGGGCCATATCCGGCCCGCGAGACCTTTCGATCCGGCCCACGAGATGATTCACGAACACACAAATCATCTCCGGGAAGAAAAAAAACAAAGTATATAGCAATGAATGCCCCCCGCCCCCGGAATAAAACGAGCGGCTGTCTGTCTTTGCAGGCCAGAGTCAGGGTCATTGAACACAACACGAGCGCATCGTGTCGTCTCATGGTGACGTCATGCCGTCAGTTTATTGAAAAACAGACCAGCTGAGCGAGACTGAAGTGGAAAAACTTAAATAAAGAGAGAATTAAAACAATGAGAAACAATTAAATCATATATTAAATAGAAATTGGCATGAAATAAAGGTGAGTTAATCGCCTGTGTCTTAAAATCTTCAGCAGAGTTTGTGTTCAATCGTTTAGTTGGTTCCCCGAAGGGTATCGCTAATAGCTGGTGACGTCATTCAGCGCCTCCCAGTCGACTGAATTAAACAAGTTTATTTATTGTGACATCTTGTACCTTTTATTGGCAGTGGGTAGAAACGGTTTCATGTGTCTTTCGGTGGACCTGCAGAAGTTAAGATCTAAGAGTCTGTCACGCTCGTGTCTTCTGTGGTCCACCTGGGGATCAGACTGGAACATCAAAAAAGGCCCTCACAGGGAGATCAGGTATTCGTCGACCATCTTCTCCTCAGCTCCAGTCTGTCCCCCATGAAGACCATCAGGGTGGTCGTGGTGGGAGCAGGCGTGGTGGGAATATCAAGCGCCGTCCGCATCGCGGAGGCTTTTCCCGTCTGCTCCGTGACTCTGCTGGCAGACCGGTTCAGTCCGGACACGACCAGCGATGTAGCCGCCGGGATCCTGTTGAGTAATGTGTTCCCAGGTATGCCGGATGTTCTCCTCCACCATGGAGGTTCTAACCTGAGTCCGTGTTTCATGATGGTTTCTAGAGGTCGAGGACAAAAATTGTTTTGTTTAGATTAAAATCTATTTTTTTTGGAACTTTTTCAACAGTTTTCCATAATAAAGTCAAAACTACAGCGTTAGATTCTAAGGAGCATTCGTTGGTGTTTGGGCCGAGGGTCAGGTGACCTGAGGAGGCGTAAAAGTTTAGCCTGTCAGAGATTGTAAATGTATGACGACTAACTAAATATTAACCTGAAGGTACCACAGAATCTCCAGCAGGCAGGACTACAGGTTCCTGCTGGAGTAGACCCACCCAGACCTGATCACCATTAACCATCATCACTTCAGTAGAACATCTTCAGGAGCAGGAAGTTGGCTCCTTGGTCTCACCAGTAGCACACTATGCCAAAATCAACAGAAATTCCAGAATGTGATTTAGAATCATCAGTCTGGGAAGGGTTCTAAAGCTGTTTCTAAGGTTCTGGGACTCCACAGATCCACAGTGAGACACATCATCTACACATGGAGAAGACCTGGAACAATAGAGAGGCTTCACAGAAGTGGATCACCTTCCAGAATTCCTCCAAGAGCACAGAGAAGGTTCATTCAGGAAGTCAGGGAAGATCCAAAGAGGACATCCAAGGACCAGTAGGTCTCTCTCTGACTTCAGTAAAGGTCAGAGGTCATGGCTCCACTATCCCAAAGACATAGGTGGTGGTGGTGGTGAGGAGAAATCCACTGCTGACCCAGAAGATCATTAAAGCTGGTCTGAATTTAACCACAACACACCTTGATGACCCTCAGAGCTTCTGGGAGATCTTCTCTTGACTAATGAGTGGAAAGTGGACCTGTTTGAAGACGGGGGTCCTGTTCCACCTGGTGGAAACCAAACACAGCATTCAACCAGAAGAACATCAGACCTACGGTCCAACATGGAGCTGGACGTGGAATGTTGAGGAAATGATCTGCTGCTTCAGGACCAGGACGACGCGCCATCATGGAACGTGGATTCTGCTCCATAGCTGAGTGCTTTCAGCAAAATCTGGACGTGAAACCGTCTTGCGGCTCTAAAGCAGTTCTGTAAAGAAGAGTGGAATAAAAGTCCACCACAGCGTCGTCAGAGACAGATCTCCAGTTATCAGAAGATGTTGCCGCTGAAGGTTGATCCAGATCTTCAGACTGAGTCCTCCCTGTGAAAACTGACGGCTTTGACTCTTTCCCTCCCTCAGATGTTCCCCTGGAGAGGCAGAAGCGCTGGTTCAAAGACGCCTTCGATCACCTGCTGGCCGTGGCTCACTCTGAGGAGGCACCAGAGGCTGGAGTCATGATGTCCTCAGGGTAGAAACTCTTCTACAAACATTCAACAACCTCACAGTTTAGATCTCCTCATCCACTGATTTGTGATCTTTTTTTGTAGCTTCCAGATTTTCAGGGAGGTTCCTGCAAACGTCAAACCCTTCTGGTCCGAGACCGTCGCCGGCTTTCGTCCCATGACCGACCTCGAGCTGAGGAGGTTTCCGGGCTACAAGTTCGGTCAGGCCTTCACCACCTTAAAATGTGAATGTTCCAGCTACCTGCCGTGGCTGGAGAAGAGGTCCGTCGTCTCACCGTTTCTGCTCGAGCTTTAAAGTTGCTTTTATCAGAGTTCAGTTTGGGTTTGGGTTCCACTGAGGAGGAAAAGGAGGAGGAGGAGGAGTAGAGCGTCGTCTTTGGAAACACTGACCTTTTCTCCCGTCTGATTGTTGAAGGTTCAGAAGAGCTGGAGGCCTGGTGGAGCAGAGGAAGATCCACAGCTTGGAGCAGCTGAGCCATGACATCATCGTCAACTGTACGGGTCTGGGTTCCAGAACTCTGGTGGGCGACGACACGCTGTACCCAATCAGAGGTCAGGTCGTCAAGGTGGAGGCGCCCTGGCTGCAGCACTTCATCAGATGTGGAGATGGAACGGCCTACATCTTCCCCGGCATCCACAGCGTCACTGTGGGCGGAACCAGGCAGCGGGACCAATGGAAACTAGAAGTGGACCCAGAAGACTCAAAGAGCATTCTGGAGCGCTGCGGCGAGCTGGAACCGTCGCTCAGGAGAGGCAGAGTTCTCAAGGAGTGTGTCGGACTGAGGCCCGGCAGGAAAAGCCCGAGGGTGGAATTGGAGTTGATGCAGCTGAAGGGTCGCAGGGTTCCTGTGGTCCACAACTACGGCCACGGGAGCTGGGGAGTCAGCCTCTCCTGGGGGACGGCCCAGGATGCACTGGGGCTGGTCAGGCAGTGCCTTCAGGAAATGCAGCTCCAGGCCAAACTGTAAATCAGTGGCATTAAAGGTGCAGTCTGAAGAATCCAAGTGAATAAATGCTATATAATATTTGTATATTTAGAATAATACTTAGGCTAGTTTGGTTTAACGTAAGCTTAAAATAAGTCTTTCATCTCCAGAGGGGGCGTGTCCTCATGTTTTCAGGTTGAATTGGCAGGAAGACGATGAAGAAACGTTTTGTTTCTAAAAAACCACAAAGTAGTAAAGGATGATCAGACATGTCTGACTGACTTTTTTTTATTCTTAGAAAGTTTGTGAACTTTGAGAACAAAAATTTTAACAAATGGAGGATTATAATTATTTTTATAGCCTGCAGAAGCAGGAGACTGTAAAAGGATTGAAAAGCGTCAAGAAGCAGATTTAGTTTTACAGAATAACTAAATACAAAGGCTCTTGGATTAGGAGGTGTTGGGCTGAGGTCGCAATCTGGAACTTCACCACTAGATGTCACTAAATTGTACATACTGCACCTTTATTGTCTGATAAACACAAAAGGTTTACTTTAATCACCTTTAAGGCCATAATAAATCCTACTTTATCAAGTAAATTATTAATTGTTTTTTTTTGATTTTCACTGTTTTTAAAACTATTTGAGAGATTGAACCAACACACACCTGAAGAAACTACCTGCCCGACAGAGGAAAATATCAACAGAACAGAAATCTATTAATATGTTGGTACTCTCATATTACCCATAACATTATAACCAGTGACAAGTGAGGTCAGATAAACATTGATTTATAGGGAAGCAGGTGAACATTTTGACCGTAAGCTGATGGAGGCAGGTAGAACGGACAAATATTAAGCTCACAGCATTTTTGGCGAGGACCAGATTGTGGTGGATAGATGACTGGAACAGAACATCTCCTGATTTGCCGACCTGCAAGATTACGATTAGAACTAAGTAGGTCCATGGTGCAAACAAAGGTTGGGGACCTCAGTTCTGGAGCTGGGACTGACCCTGAATGAAGAAAAGCATTGTGGATGTTTTATGATACAAAGTGGACCCGAACAAAATAGTCTCACGTTCTGTCTCTGTGGGAGACGGAGACAAAAACCTCCAGTGGATTCTAGTTTTTCCATGAACAGGATGGTGGTGGATGAGGTCTGGACCCGTTTAGAACTTTGTTTTAATAACCAACAGAAGAAAACTGATGGAATCCATCAGCCAGTAAAATCCAACCCCCTGTTTCAGAACGTCGATCGTGGTTCTGATCAGTTCTTAAAGTTCAATGACTGAGTTAAAAATAAACAACTTTACATTAGAGAAGGTGTGTTCAGAATAAAGCTCCAAACCAGGAGTCCGTCAGCAGAAGACGACTCAACCCTGATTCATATACGGTTGGTCATCCATTCAGAACTCACCGACTTCCGACGCTTTGGAGGTTTTCCAGGCTGGTCAAACAGAGGAGACCCCGGTATAGCCCAGAACCCTCTGGAGGAAGTACGCATCGAGTACCATCCAGTACGTGATGAGCTGGATGGTGTTGCAGGAGAAAGGGGCGTCTGGAACACCTAGGACCCGACCCTGCCTGAGAGAATGGACGCATGACAGCCGCCGCTGTGAGTGACGATGTCCCATCAGGTCAACTGGACCAGAACAGGATCAGGATCAGTGACAGATGAATAGTATTTCAGGATAGTGGAATAAACACAGCGACGTTTTTCGCCTCAGAGTGATTATGAAAGTAGAAAAGAAACAGGACACATTCACTGTTTTATTTAAGCACCGGTACAGTTTATAGGGGACATAAATCCACCCGTCCACTTCATGCATGCGACCCAGACCCGGTTCAGACGTCACAATGTAAACTAGAAACTGAAAAGTATATTTTTTTGTGTTTCTGAAAAAAGCTCAATATTCTGGGAAAACGGTTCTTGTTTACATGGATCTACAAAAACATCTGTAGTGTTGATGCCAGGCCAGTAGGCGGCGGCGTAACATCCCTGTATGGGAAGAGTAAACCAGTGGAGCAGAGAGAAAAGGGAAAGAAGGAAGTAGTCCGGTTTGGTCTGGTTTAACACGGAGCAGATTTATTCCTCACGCTGAACCCACCACAGAAGCACACTTGAGAAAACAGCTGCAGTTCAACCTTTAAAGTCTGCATCTTTGTGCATCTACAATAATACAAAATGTCATAAGTATAGTCTTCAGCAAATAATTTTATTACTCTGCATGTCGCAGTTCTCAGGCACATGATCACATATTTTGAAACGTTCTTTCACTCGACTAAAAAAATAAACACGCTTGCCGACATTCACAGGAAACACCGCTTTAAAAGGAACAGTTCACACAAAAACGAAACCTCTCCACCGTCCTGATGGACAGCCGAGATTCTTAGTCCACACAACATCTCTGGAGCGTCACGGCAAAACGGCGCGGCGTTTTCCTGAACAGCAGAGGAAGAGGATGAAGGCTCCAGAAGATTCCACAGTTAGAGAGGATTTATTTACATCCTTTTTAAGGTTAACTCTCTACTGCAGCTTCTAGACACGAACGCATCGCATCTGAGGGCGGTGAAAGATCTTGAATGGCTGCGTGCGCCGGAGGAGGGAGCGCTGCTCTCACAGCTACATCAGAGTGGAATGTTGTGTTCACAAGAAAAATCTTCTGCCGCTCTAGTCGCAGTGAAGTCACAGACGCGTCGTGTCCGGAGGAGGGGAAAGCTACGATGAGCGTCCTCCACTTCAGCATCAACTTCCTGCCGACTTCCAGATGTGTGATATCTATGATTCGCATGACACAGACGCGTTTCAGCATTGAGATTCGCCAAACTCGCGTCACATGGAGCGAATGTTTGACTCCTCCTGTCCAGCAGCGGCGTTGCATGGACTTTGTTGTCGAACAGCCTCGTAAGAAATCAACTTTATTCGGACTTCACCTGCCACTGGTTGTAATGTTATGGCTGATCCGTGCAGGCATGTGCTGTATAGAGTCAACTGTCTCCTTCAGCTGCTTAAAAGAAAGGTGAATAATGCTTTGCTGCGATAAAAAAAAAAAAGGAATGCGTGAACTGTCCCTTTAAGAATGGGCGGGCATTCACAGTAAATTTACTGCTGCTACTTAAAAAACCCTCTGGAATCTTCTCACAGTTCAAGCACCACACCCTCACCACAGAAGATCCAAGTAGCTCGTCCGGTTTGAAGGGATGTAAACGGGGAACCGCCTTTTATTCCAGGGTGATCACTGCGCTGGTAGAGAATGGCCAGTGATGTCCCCCAGCAGACAGAGGCGGCGCCAGAGCTGATCCGATTGGACGATGCAGATCGAGCAGGAAGTGACGAATGTGACGATAGAGTCTTTCCGGGAGAGCTGCGGAACCCGGGATGTTCCGAAGACCTCGGCGGTCTCCGTTGACGGAGGAGGAAGAGTTCAGGGGTGACTCACGACGTCGTTGGCGTTCTCCAGGTTCTCGCTGCTCTCGTAACAGCCCGAGTCCCGCGGCGAGTCTCCTGAGAGGTCGCGTCTGTCCAGGAGCAGCTTCTCCTGAGAACCTCCGGACTGACTGCCTCGCTCGGGGTCGCTGCTTCCTGCAGAGGACAAACATCACCAGCAGGGGGCAGAACGTCAGAACCCAAACCCTCAGGGTGGGACTAGAGGCTGTTTGTGATGGAAGGTATTTTTTGTAAAAACTATTAACTTCTACTTTTTATTAAAGTTAAGTTTATCATTATAATCGTTATTCCCTCTCAGAGGAGAGGATTGACCCAAAGCCAGTCGTGGTAAACCGCTGGAGGACATTGGTCCATTGGACCAGCAGCAGTGATGTCCTATTCTGCTTTACGGAGTCATTTCTCATAGAAACATCAAACTAACTAAAGAACATTTATTTGTCTCTGTGTGTGTGTGTGTGTGTGTGTGTGTGTGTGTGTGTAACCCGGGTGGAGGTTACCAGACCCACCTTCGTACTCCTGCAGCAGCTCCACGGCGGTGAGCAGCACCGCTCTTTGCTGGGCGTCTCTGATGTTCAGCTCGTCCAGGTCCTCCTCCTCCAGCAGCTTGAAGGTGTCCAGGTCCTCATAGCCGTTGAAGAGGAAGGTGGGAAGATGCTCCTGAGGGGAGGAGGAGTAGGATCAGTGGAACATCTCCAGGCCAAAACATTTAGATGGAGCAAAAATACTGCTTGTGATTTAGAACAGAGATAAAAAAAAAACATAATTCCTATCCGAGTCAAAAGATTTCTTGTTGAATCTTATTTTTAGAGGAATAGTTAGATGTGTAAGTTATTATTAGAGTCAGAAGGAGGTCAGCACCGCTCCAATGATGTCAGTGAACAAACATGGGGCCGACCCCTCAGAAAACCAAACCAGGTCTCTTTTCCACACCTCTTCGACAGATGGAGCCATAATGAGACATAATGTTCTCACCGGAGAAATCCCGGGTCAGGGTCGTGGATTCGGACTAAGAATGTTTCCAGTCTTCATCGGCTGTCTTGGTCTGGTGTGGAGACGGTGATGGCTTGTTTTATAGTTCTGGCTTCTCTTCACTGTGTGGCCCGTTTCAGACTCGTGTGTGGATGAGGAGGGTTGAGGTTAGGGGTATTTATTTTCATCATGTTGTTGATTGATTAATTATTTCGGTGCCATTGTTACCCACTCACAGCGCCAGTAATAATAAACATTATTTAGATAACACCTTTGACAAAAACAAACTGCTGCATAAAAACACATTTTAAACTAAGAAACCTTTAGACTCCATCAATATAAAAATAACTAGAAGATGAAATGAGAGCGCCGACGACTTTTCTAAAGCTACAGAAGAGAACTGAGTGACGTGATTCTGGTGATTCTTCTCAGTTCAGCAGAACAGAACCGCATTACTAAGCGTAAAAGGACGATTCAGGGTCAAAAGCATCTTCTGGGTCTCGGACCTCTTTATGAAACCAACACGGGCTCAGTTCTGTTTCGGTCTTTGGTTTAGCAAATGTCTGTTTTTTTAAATTTCATTCTGGGTTTGGGTCGGTTGGCTCATGCCATCATCACCGTGTTTTCAGAACCTTCACGTCTGTGTGGGTGTTTTTGTCTTTACAGTCACTTTTTATGAGGATTGATTGTAAAACTTTTTTCACTTCGGGTCGCAGTAAATTGTTCTGGTTAGTTCTACTTCCTCATATGTGACCCATTTCTTGATTTACGGTCCCACAACCCTCAACTGGGCGGAACAGAAATGTGAAAGTATTTTTTTAAATATAGCCAGAACCAATTTGAACCCAGTGGCCACCTTCTAAGAATCGGGTTAGTCCTTTGTGTCCCAGATGTGTGAGAGATTCTGATGGACTTTCTTACTCTGAGGTTGATGCGGTCGAGGAGCTCCTGCACAGAGGTGGGCTTGGGTTGCCGGGCCTTCCTCCTCCTGCGGGTCTTTTTGGGCTTCACCTCCTCCTCATTGAGGACGTCCACGTAGATGAACTTGAAGGTGCCGACTTTGCCGTTGAGCATCCCCATCCACGTTCCCATGGGGGGCTTGCTGATGACATCGATGACGTCTCCGTTCTGAAACAGCAGAGCGGAGAAGAAATCAGCTCACCTGCAGGTTCGGTGTGATGTAACGGGTGGAGGATGCGTCCCTACCTTCAGTTTGAGGGAGTCGGTGTCGTAGGGGCTGGGGGTGAAGTCTGTGTGAACCAGAGCGCGTCCGCAGAAAGGTCCTCTGTAAGGCATCTCGTCCTCCTCCCCGTCCTCCGACTTCACACTCTCTCTGTTGCTGTTGGAGGAGTCGGTGGTGCCCACCGTCTGACCACCTACACCACCACATCAAGACTAATGAGCCGCATCAGGACCGGGAGAAACGTCTGGGCTGCCTGAGCCTCAAACAAACTGAAAGGTTCTCCAAGAGAACATCAACTCAATCACCTTCTCCAAAACTATTAGAAGGATATTTTTCTGAAAGATAAGATATCCTTTGAGATAAACGTTTGAGTGTGAGATGTTCCGGCTCACACAGCCAGACCCGAGTCTAGACTCGGATTAAAACATCTCCTGTTTCCAGGCCGAGCTCAAACAAACAGCCAGAATTATTTGCCGGTACACCCAGATCCGGGTGGTGTAAACGCAGGGACTTACTCATGGAACTCTGTCCGCTGAGGGAACTCCTCAGACTCTCCACAGAACCTCCGGGCTTCAGTTTGGGTTTCTCCAGCGAGTTGGAGTCGGCGTGAGGCGAGTGAGGGCAGCAGGGCATGCGGTCTGGACTGGACTGAAGATGCAGAAGAAAAGAATATGGATACTCTGCAGCAGAACCACTGATCCTGGGTGGTGCCGGCCGAGCGTACGTACCTGCTCGGACTGGGAGCAGTGGTATCTCTTGGACATGTGCTTTCTCATCGTGTCCCTCACAGACTTCACTTTTCTCCCCAGGGACAGACGGGATGTTTGTGGAGACATGACGGGTTCTCGCAGACCTCCTCTGTCCTTACTCTTATTTACAGACACAAAAACAACAGGTGTAAGTACCGATCCAGTCTGTGGACATGCAGGACAGGGCGAGGAGAGATAAGTACCATGTTGTCGTTGTCAGGAAGGACCGGCGGCACCGAGCGGCTGGTCAGGTCGAATCCTCCAAAGCTACAGGCCCTCTATGAAACCAATAGAGAACAGAGCCCTCATGACATCATGCAGTAGAGCTGTGAGTTAACCAGAACCTGGAGGTCTCAGCACAACACAAACCACCAACCACAGCCACAGACCCCTGCATGTCAAGCTTTCATTAAAAGTCAATACTGTCAAATGACAGAATAGAATGGTAACTGTAAAAGGATACCACTAAAACACTGATGGGCTTGTTACCATGGTGACCCGTCAGTGGGAGGGATATAGTAGGCTGTGAGTGAACATTTTGTCCTGAAGTTGATGAGGTGGAAGCAGGAAAAGTGGACACGCGGGAGGTTCTGAATGAATTTGACACGGACCCGACTGTGGTGTCCAGAAGAACTGGATCAGATCGTCCCCAGAACTGCAGGTTGTTAAGTGTTCCCTGTCTGCATGTACTGGTTCTAATGTTGTGGCTGATTCTCAAACAGCATTTATAGAGTGTGTGTTGGGCAGGTTGCATGATGCCGATGGTTCTGAGATAGATAAACCCAGGATATTTAACCGATGAACATTTCTGCTCTCAGGGATCCTTTGTCTCTGACTCTACTTTGATTTTGCTCGCCTGGCGGACGCCCGCTCCTTCAGCAGCGGTCGTCTGTGAAACAACATTTCCCGCCTGAAGTAGTAAATCCAGCAGAAGATGAGCGTAGTCTCTCGCACGGACACCAGAGCCGCTGACACGACTTCCTGTTGCAGGATTTATGGGGGAAACCGACTTTCTTTGCTTTAATGAAAGGAATGTTTGTATTTTCCCTTGAGTAATGGATTGAACTTCCTTTGGGACTAAATCAGGCGTTAGTTGAAGGTTCCAACGGAACATAGTATCTGTGCAAAATAAGAATAGAGAGATTTATGAGGAGTGTGAGAGCACTCCTCATAAATCTCTTCAGCAGTTCTTTATAATCACAGCTTCAGATCTCATAGCGTTCAGATCAACGGTGGATCAGCTGATACCAAAAAACAGAAACAAAATAACTGACATCTTCAGAAACTGGATAAATTCTTAACAATCTATGTCCAATAATTGATTTATCAATAAACTACAAATGAAAATAAAAGATCTGGACGGTAAGATTTTCCATGTCATCCTTTTGTCTCTGATGATGAGTCTGCGCTCACGCTGAAGGAGGCCCAGACTTTTCAGTGACAGTCGACACCAGTAGTCTCAAAATGTGCCCCGTCAGCAAACGGCATTGATCCGCGTTACTTTTCCTAATTTGCCTCAGCTGTTTCAAAATTGATCCAAACTTTTAGCATTAGCTTAACTAGTTGGCTAAAGGTGACTATATCTTAATAACCATTAGAGAAAAATGTTATTTCCTCCTCTGTCTGAAATCTAAAGATCCATTGTTTTAAAATTGGTATAGATTTCGGGAAGCGGTACTGATGGGTCATTTTGGGCATCAGTGATCCAGATTATTGGTTGTGACAGGCCGACGCTGTACTGCCTGAAGGTGAGAGTATCAATCCAGCTCGTCTCTCCTCACTCACCCCGTGGTGGCTGAGCGTGTTGATGATCCGGTGCCGGATCTCCCCGTCCGTCGCCGAGCGGGCCATTTTCAGCTCCTCGTCGTTGACAAAGTCCGTTTCAGAAAAGGAGGAGCCGCTGCCTTCACCAGTCTCCCTCGCCTCCCCCGCCGCAATCATCTCCTGATGAACGGGGCTCCCGCTGGACTTCCTGAAGGCCGGGAGGATCTTCTGGCTGCTGCAGGTGTCCAGGCTGCTGGAGGAGGGGGAGGTGGTCAGGAGGTCAGAGTCCCGGTCGTAGGTGAGCTGATCCCTCAGAGCCGAGACCAGAGAGTCCACGGCAGACTTCTTCTGCAGGCCCGTGCACAGAGAGGGGCTGGCATCTCCACAGGGTTTATCCAGGTTTAGGCTCTCTGGGGGAGGGGCATAATAAAACTTTAATTCATAAGAGTTAGAAAGCAAGTCAGTGCAAATTCTGTACAGATCAGGAATGAGACGTGGACACTGACTATAGTGGAAAAAAGATTCTG
Organism: Lophius piscatorius; assembly: GCA_009660295.1. NCBI lineage: Eukaryota > Metazoa > Chordata > Actinopteri > Lophiiformes > Lophiidae > Lophius > Lophius piscatorius. Next base: position 44,048 of record VRLP01001185.1, on the reverse strand, counting down.
ACACGCAAAAATAATCCTGATCTCCTCCTGCAGTTTGTTCCAGAGTTGTGAGTCCCCCTGAATCCAAAGGCTCACTGGTTCTTAAACATAATCTTTTAATAACAGAGGAGATCCAAGGCTGCCATCAGAGTCATAAGGGGTCCACCAGCAATGTAGTATGTGTGTTATCTGATGCATTTGGATGAAGAGCGTAGGTGAGAGGAGAAGACGTGGCTGTAAAGAGACCGATAACGGCCTCACAGTTTAACTCCAGAACTTTTGGCAAACAGGGTGGAATGTTAGTCAAAAGTGTTGTTGCTGTGATCTCGTGGAAACGAGGTGGTGTTGTCCGTAGAAAACATAAATAGACGCTAGCATGTCCAAACTCTTCAAACGGCCCCGCCCCTGTTCTGAACATGACCAATACGAGGACAGAATGAGCATGAAAAACTGAAGGATGCTTCTGAATCCAGCAGCCGAGGTGGTCTTGAAACACGAAAACTTCAACACAATGCTGCTGAGGCTCCATTTAAGGCACCTGGTGTCTTTATCAAAAGGTGCCATAAAGTCTCAGAACCACAAACAGACGGCCTTTGTCAGTTAAAAGAGAAAATAAAGGGGAAATAAAACTGTTTTTTAACGGTCTTTATGCTTGACCTAGTTTTTTTAAAAGTCCTTTTCCGTATCAATCTGTCAGATTTGTGTCTTGGAATCTACTAAACTCCACAAAGAATGATCTACTTGTCCAGCACCACAGCATTACTTTCAGTTTTTGCCTCTGCTGGGAGAAATCCTGGTGAAACAGGGGCGAGGAGAGGAGAGTAATCCTGAGACGTATATTCATGTGAGGGAAAACGCAGACTAAATACTGTCATTGCAGTAAATATACTAAGTCAACCAGTAATTAGACGCAGCTCATGTTCGGTCTAGACTCTACGTCCCATTCAGGAGGCTTCTCCTGTAAACACCTGCTGGCTCCATGTAGAGCTCAGATTCACCTGCATTCAAACTCACTACATTATTTTAAACAGTAAGAATGAGAGAGAGGTTTCTAGAGTCTATGACACTAGATGAGATGACGTCCTTCAGTACCCTCAGCTCCAGGCCTCTTGGACTCGTCAATTCGGATCAGCTTCTTCTTCACCTTCCGGGTAGAGTTGACCAGTTTATGGAGCCTCCTGAACGTGACAGACTCCTCTTGTTCGGGGTCCGACAGGTCACAAGGCTGACGGCACAGAACAGGAAGGTCATTTAAAACAGAACATGATTCCTCTGAACTCAGGAGCTTCGTAGCAGCTAACTACAAGATAACTAGCAGCTGATGCTAAACTCTGTTTCTTAGTGTAAAGGCAGCCGGGAGAAGGTGTAAGTGGACACAGGTTGGTGTTTTTTCATGTTTCTAGCCTGTTGAATTTAAGGTCTCTGGTGTGTCAAACTACTCAGAGTGCCTGGAACTGGATTTTTTGGTGCCATATTTTTGGTCATGATTCTTGCATTCTCCTTCGGTTGCTGTTTCCATGCCATGAGCAGCAGCGGTTTGAGGGACACCAGTAGCGCGCCACTTATTTTCCCTCTGAAGCACAGAGCTTGGCTCTGCATGTCAAAGTAAACCACTGAGATGATGCAAGTCTTCACCAACAACAGAGAAAAACTGCACAGAAACGGTTTTCCTCCCTGTTCGGACACGACCCAACTCAGTTCCTGTAGAACTCCACTCTGAACGGCTCTGAACGTGTGGGAAACTAGATTTTAGCAGCTTAGAAATCACCTAAAATAGATACATAAGTGACGGGTAGTGAAAAGACTGGGGTCTCTCTGTATGGACAGTCCTACGTACGCATAAATATATAATTATAAATATGTGACTGAACTGAGTGGAGACAGCCTGTAGTTTTCAACAAATGAATAAAAACGTAGCCAGAGAGGCAACAGGCGAGAGAACACAAACACTCACACAATGGTCAGACCATCCAGACAAATCTGAAAAATGCCCTGAATCTGAGCCCCCTGATCCCCCCGCCCGTGTATAAAAGAGCTGTGGCCTGCACAACAAGGCCCTGTGCTGAGTCCACTCGCTCTGCTCCACTACAATAGGGGGTTAGCTCTTTGACAGTAATGAATAGAAGTCCGCCCAGTACCCCGTGGTTAGGAGAAGGCCCTGAGCTGCGGGGCTTTAGTGGGGGCCCGGTTCATCGGTGGGATTGGGGGAACAGCTCAGCAGCCTTGGCACTGCTAGATCAGAGGCCCCGGTGAATCAAAACACAGCTGCAGCTGTGATTGAGCATGAAAATGAAAACGATGCCCCCCCAACGGGATAAATTACAGACTCACGGAGCAACCGATGGACTCGTTTGGGGCGGGACTGGAGGGCTCGGTCCAGTCTGTGGGATCAGATCTGCACGTCTGTCGGTTCTGTATCTCAAACTCCTTCAGCTGCAAAGAAAGACGAGCCTGTTAGTCCACAATGTGGAGTACATTAATCTACCAGCGTGAACCACTGACACACTTTAAGGAGCCATTAGACCCGCATTCCTTTGGTCACGCAGATAAAATCATGATCCGATCATCGGAACGACACGACGGTCACAATGATCAAAACAGCGCTAACAACTGGGTCTCCTGCATGAGATCAATTAGTGTTTGAAATGCATAGATTTATCTGCAAAATGTTTACTTTTTCATAATCTGTGAATACTTTTATGTTTCAGTTCTTGCAGAGAAATCATGGATTATTCTGATATAAAAAAGTGTTTGCTTCAAAAGGATTATCAATTGTATTTAGTGTTTTATATATAGTTTATACATGTTTGACACCTTAAACTAACGTCAGAGTGAGATCTCCTGGTTTCTTGTGAGGATCTTATGGGATTCGGCTCAGGGGGGAATTGTCTGACTGATTATGATGCCGCTGCCACCCGGGGGCTCGGCCTGTGGGCTGACACCAAAGCTCCGGCCCAACCTGGAATACGCAAAGGGTCAAAGAAGTTCCCAGATTGCAATTCTCCTCTACGACTGATCTCGACACGACCGTTATAGTTTGTATTCTTTGAGTTAGCCTAATATCTGCATGAAGCTAACCCTGTTCTAACGTATTTGTGTTAGCCTAGCGGTGGTTATTAGTTGTATTTGTGTTAGCCTAGCGTTAATTATTAGTTGTGTTTTGTTAGTAATTATTAGTGTAAGCCTGTTAGTTATGATAATTGTTTTTACATGTAGGAAAGGACAACTGTATATATTTACACTCAGAATAAAGTGTTATGGTAATTCACATTTTACTTTCGTGTGTGGATTTATTGCAAGTAAATTTTTTACTATCCAAATTACCACTACATCTCTGAACATCTCATCTTTATGTTATGCTCTTTTGCTATTTGTAAATAAACGGAAGTTAGAAGTGTTCAACAAGATCAAATTACTCAAGGAACAAATATGAACCCGCTGACACGTTACCGTTATTCTGCCTTAACTTAGTGGTTGTAATGTTTTGGCAGATATATTTTAGGTATCTCAAACTCTTAAAACTGAGTAGACATTGTCTCAGCGGGTGGGTAATTATGGGATGAATGACATCATACCCGTGCCAGGGCTTCTTCTATGGAGATCATGTTCTCTTTCACCATCATCATCAGCTGGATCCGCTCTTCGTCGCTCATGGTGATTTCACTGGCCACAAAACCAACGTCATCACCTGTCCGGTCAGAAAGAAAGATGTCAGACACTTATATTCTATTACAAAATGAATGAATATTAAATAGTAATGTGCGTTGTCAGGTTTTCGGCACGTACCTTTTGAAATCTGACGGATCTCTCCTTTCTGTGACTTCCGAAAACTCTGCCAAAAAGACTTTCCCTTTCTCTTCCCATCCAGTTTCCCTTCACAGCAAGATAATTCATTTAGTGCAGAGACAATACAAGCGTTGCCTTACTATAACTAGGCCTTGGCCGTCATCGCCGACAGCATGGGTATATCCTGAAAAGCCCCCAATCCCCTGAATAAACTCCTCAGAATAAAGTTCTTACAATGTTTCTGGTCAAATTTGGACTAAATCGGACAAACGGTTGACAAATTATGGCCTAAAAACTTTTAGGCGATATCTAAATGTAGACCAAAATCAGTCCAGTGCTTCCTCACACTTAAGGCTGTGAGGTTAGAGAATTTGAAAATGGTCCATGAAATAAGGTTTGGGATATCGCGTTAACACGATCAGCGTCTTTGGGGATATAAATGTAAGATAAATCATTCAATCTCTGCACTAAATGGACCAAAAAAAATAATCACAAAATCCTTAAATCACAAATTTAACATTTTTTTTATTACTTAAAGAATTAACTTGACATTTCAAAGAAAAATACTTTTTTTTTTTTTGAAACTACAATCGTCATTTATGCCAAATTCACCCTTAAACCTTTTATTGATGCATACGTGTGTTAAACTCACCACCTGATCCGTCATCAGAACTGGATTTGTGCACAGGAAACCTAAACAATAGGAACAAAAAAGTTTGAAGTGAAAAAGTTGGAACACTGAACAGAACCCCAGAACAGAACCTTCTACCTTCTATCCAAACTTGTTCTCTTCATTTCCCCTGATATTCCACCATCTCCATCAACGTGCGCCGTCTGACTGTCAGACAATCACAGCGGCTGTCTGTCCCTCATGACGGCAGGATTAATACATTCAGAACAGAACCAACAGACTGGCAGCTCCTGGTTGATGACCACGGGTCAGCGCTCTACGGCCGTCACACAAACAATGGACTCTTTCTCACATCTAGTCAGGATTTTAAAGAGCTGCAGTGGAAACGTGGCCTCTGCTTTCTCTGCACACTTTCACCCTCCCTCCATCTCTCTCTCTCTCTCTGCCCGTCTGTCTGTCTGTCTCTCTGCCTGTCTGTCTGTCTGTCTGTTGTTCAGGACAACAGTCTCTCTCTCTGTGGTTGCAGGTGTCGGGTCAGTGTGTGAGATTACCAACAGAACAGCCTCTTGTGTTTGATTTTCTGCACCTCACATTATTTTATTCACGTCTTTCCGTGAAGAGATTGTGATGCATTATGGGAGCATTCATAGTGAATTAGAAGGCACATCTAAAGTTGCATGGTGTTATTTCTATTGTCACATTTGACCCTGTAACCTTCTATTTTTTCATTTTACACTTATATTGAATATTGTTTGAAATCCTTTTGTGACTGTAAATACTGTTTTCATTCTTAATGTATTTTTACTGTAACTTGGATCAACCACCGACCGACAGAGATAAATATCCTTCTCCATCTGATCTTAATAAACTCTAAGCATCGGGATTTTCTCGACTAATTATAAACCATCGGGACATTTAAACCCCCCTCCCCCTACAAAACAAAATGTTTTTTGCAATAATTAAAGTTATATTAGTTCAGCGGTTGGTTGAATATAAATACCCAAATAATGAAATATGTCACTTAATTTCTGCTATAGAAAGTAAATTACAAACAAGAAATAAATTCTCTTCTTTCTCAATAATAGGTATAACTTGTTGCCATGGGAAAGCAAAAAACAAACAACTAAACATTCCCAACAGCAGAAGCGAACCACAGCCGGCGTGTGGTTTATGTGTGTGCAAGACGTCAGGTTTAACTCTGGACAAACACTGACAACAACTGAAATGTAATATTTTCCCTGAAGTAAGCGGTTACGGATAATGAATGAATGAGAAGAAAATGTTAAAAATCCCCAGATACCAAAAGGCACCACTCTTGCATGTTTGTTGCATCAGCCAAGTTTCATGAAGATGATCTTATTTTCCAGAGTCTGCAGCGAGACAGAAATCTTTCTTCCATATTCCCCTCTTTCTATCAGTGGTGTAACGGGCCGGGGGTTCTGCCGTCAGACGTCATCCGTGTAGAAGAATGTGAGAGGCGGTACTTGGAATATTTGAGCGTTTGAATGAATAGTTTCAAATTAAATGTGTTAGTCCTGATACGAATCAAAGAGGTCATAGATGGAGAGTCCAGGTGAACTAAGGGTATCAGAACAAAGCTACGGGTCTCAGGAGCTCGTTTCTGTTCCTGGAACCATCAGCGTCCACCAGTTCTGTCCAGGTGCCACTAGGGGGCGTTCAAAGATTTCTATGAATCCCGTCTGCTGTGTTCCGGTTCTGTATTGTAATAAGATCCTTCCTCGTCTGCTCACTTAAAGGTTACGACTCTCTAACAAGCTGAATGAAATCCATCTGTTGCTTCAGGGTGAGTCATCGGTCAGACTCAGCCGTCCGCTGATCAAATATGAGTAATGTGTGAAATCCCTCAAAAGAAAAAACAATGGAGGGAAGGAAGGAGGTTTGGCGGTGAGAGAGACAGTCTTGAATGTGAGGGGCGGACAGCAGGAAGCAGAAAGGAGCCACAGTTCAGCCTCCCACACAGGTCCCACCATCAGTCACAGGAGGGCAGGAGTATTATCTTTATCTGTGACACTGTTTCTTACAAGAGCGATACTTAAAACTGAACCCGAGAGAAATCACAGGTTCAAACATCAGCAACTTGTGACTCGGCATTACACTGATGAAGAATTACTGAATCTGTTAGGAATCAATATTCATACTTTACACATGAAATTTAACTCCAGACGTTTTAGTCTAGACTCGTGTCATTTAACTCCAGACGTTTTAGTCTAGACTCGTGACATTTAACTCCAGACGTGACGGTCTAGACTCGTGTCATTTAACTCCAGACGTTTTAGTTTAGACTCGTGTCATTTAACTCCAGAAAGGTCAAAACAAATCAAATGTATTTATATAGCGACAATTCACAATAACTGTTGTCCCATGGTGCTTTTCAAAAAGAGCAGGTATTAACCGAACTCTTTAATCATTATTCTACAGAAACCCAATAAAGTCCTGCGTGAGCAGAACTTGGCGACAGTGGTGAGAAAGAAAACCGCCTTTTTACGGGCAAAAACCTCGAGCAGTTCCAAGACACACGAGAGAGAGAGAGAGAGAGAGGGGAGGGAGAGAGATAGTGGAAGAGAGAGAGAGTAAAAGATAAAAAAAAGAGTGAGTTAAAGGGTTAAAGACAAAGAAAGATAGTGAAAGAGAGGGAAAACTTTTTTTTTTTTTAAAAAGAGGGAGAGCAGGAAATGGTTGAAGACAGAAAGCGAGTGAAAGAGAAAGAGAGAGTGAAATAGGAGAGAGAGATAGTGAAAGGGAGAGAGAGAGAGATAGTGAAAGGGAGAGAGAGAGAGATAGTGAAAGAGAGAGCGAGATAGTGAAAGAGAAAAAAAATATTGAAAAAAGAGTGAAAGAGAGGGAGGAAAATATTTAAAGAGAGAATGAAAGAGAGTGAAATGGTTAGACAGAGAGAAAGATAGTGAAAGAGAGGGAGGAAAAGATGAAAAAAGAGAATGTAAGAGTTAAAGACAGAGAAAGATGGCGGGGGTGGGGGAGCATTGACATCAGCTGTGGTAACCCACTTTCTTCCTCCTCTCCAGCGTCTGAGCGCGGTGGCGGCGGCGGCAGGGATCCCAGGATGATCATAAGATGTTAGGTAAAGGTAGTAGGTCAGTCTGGACTCGTCGTTTAACTTGAGATACGACTTTGGGACCCGTCAGTCTTGACTTTTGAATGTTGACGGGACATGAGACTGGACTTGAGACTCAGAGGTTCTTCCTGGCGGTGAAGGAGGCTGATCTGACCTCTGATGCTGGTCCACATTAAAACACTAGAGTGGTAGATTTCAAACTTGCCGTAGAGAAACAGAGTCTTGTGGTTTTACCTTCTCTGGGTCTCTGGCGTGGACGTGGTGCTGCTGAGTCCCAGGGATTCCTGAGAGGGATGAGAACCGCGTGTTACTGAGCTGTTCTTAATCTAATCTTTGACTTAGCGTTGCTTCAAACTGAACAGAACCAGAATATGAAGCAGAGTCTGGCGCTGACTATTCTTAAACAGTCACAGAGGAGGAATTTGAGGTATTGTATAATTACTATTCTAAAATATCCATCTTATCATTTGGGGGCAACAGAAGCCACATTAACGACCAGTCACATTTCCGGATCTGTTCCCTCACATTCCAGGACTCTGAGTGTGACGCAGAGATCTGGCCCTGACAGTCGCTGGGTTCTAGTCTCCTGTCAGCCCGTCTGCTGGGTCGACCCAGAGCTGGACACTCACCTGGATCTGAGAGCGGAGCTGCAGTGATGTGGCCGCTGAGTCAACCTTCCCCTGAAACACACGCAGGAGAAGATTAGCGTGTCATCAGAACTCAGAGATAGTCTTCAGCAGAGTGGATCCACTAAATCCACTGGGGAGGTTTACTGCAGGTTTACGCCTGAGAGGGGCTCCAACCGACGGGCCGACCTCGGCTTCAGGAGGAAAACGAGTTCTATCCTGGTTGGTGGAACAACTTTTCACCTTTGCAGGCTTCCTCCGGATGATGTTGTGAACATAGTCAGGTTTTCTGACGTAAACTGATCTGCCATAACATTACGACCAGACATTTGAAGCTGGAACAGCATTTATGTTCTAGATTCCACGCCACGGGTCAGTGGGTATGACGATCTAGATAGCTAGTAGCCTTTTGTCCTGAAGTTTGTGTGTTGGAAGCAGCAAAAATGGAGCTAAAGAGCCAACTTGTGACGTTGAGATGATTGGGTGGGAGCATCTCCAGAACTGCACGTCTGGCTGGGTGATCCTGGTCTGCAGTGGCATGTACCTTCCAAAACGGACTGAGGGAGGACACATTTTGATGGGAGTCGTGGTCATGGGCGCTACGGGTTAATTGAAGGCTAGTTAACTCAAGCTCATCTTATTGATATTGCTCCAAATCACAGCAGAATAGATCTGAAGGCCCTTTCCAAAAAGAGTGGGTCTAGTCTGTACTCTAAAGCCCGGGCTGTCTGATCCCACAGAAGAGTCATTGTAGCACAAACAGCTGAAAAGGCTGTTGCTGGTTCTGATAGGAAGGTGTCAGAACACAGAGCTGTTTTGGTGACCTAAGGGTGACCCACACAATATAAGGAAGATGGCATATTGGTGAAGACTACGTCTTCTCACCCATAAGTGGAAAAAGTCTCAGAATTTTGCATGTAGCTGAAAAATTCTTCTAAATTCTGTTAATCTTAGAAACCCTGAGTCTGTTTATCACAGATCTAACTGTGTTCAAGCATATTGAGCAGGAAGTGAAACATTTCATAATACGTGGTGTGACCAGCAGAATTTATAGCGGTCTACTCGATCCAATCAGCCAGGACTGATATGAATACCAGTTCATATCCGGTTCTGAAACAGGCTCTCGGAAGAAAAGCGACTTATTTTAAATTAGAGGTATTTTAAACCGTTTAAATACCTGTGAAAGATATTGTTGCCAGAGACTAGCGAGTAGAAAGAAATTTGAAATTCTTTCTGCTCCTTTCACTTCCCTGTCTCTGCTAGGCTCCCCTCCACCAACATTCACATGATAAAAAATAAAGTTAGAAATAATAATACCAGCTGTGGTTTGGGGCAAAGAGGATGTTTGTACAAACTTTATAACCCTATACCTCAAGTTTAAATACCTCTGTCAACACCAAACCAAAACTGTTTAAAGGCGGTTATATCACCACAAGGTGGCGTCACTGCTCCTACTGGCTTTTTATTCCATCATAAATGCTGTAACACCATCAATCAGATAAGTGATTTGATTGTGGGACTGTAAGTGTTATGAAATATTGCCAAAAACCTCCAGAAGTGACTTATCTCACAAAGGTAATATAAATTAAAAAAACATTGAAAATGGAAAAATATCCAAGATGAGCCAAAATTTACCTCGGGGTAAAATTTCATGCAAATCCATTCATCAGTTTTTTCGTAATCTTGCTACCAAACGGTAAAGCAAAAAAGAAAAAAAATCTTAGGGGATGAAAAGATGGATGTGAAAAGAATAAGGCTGATAAGGTTGATTACCATCTCTGCGTCATGCACTACTTTGCGTTTCCGTAGCTCCTCCATCCTTTCACACACGTCGCTGAGCGAGGTCCCGTAATACTGAGAGTACTCCTGAGCCAGATCACCAAGGTTCCCCACCGAGCCATCCTGTAGGAGATAGAGGCATTTTAACACCCACGCAGATATGACCCCAGAGCACTGGTTGAGCAAAGACGGCAAAGATCAGGCAGACACGCAAACAGCAGAACGCCATCGTGATGACAGCCATTGTTTCAGGGACTCAAACGGTCACCAGTGAAACAGACAGACAGGAAACGCTGCGATAAAGCAGCAGGAGTGTTGCGACATCTGAGACGTCCAGCTGTGATACTGTCTTAGCTGATAGTCTTCCTGCCGAGAGACCTCCTCAGATCTGACCCCCAGCCCAGAGGAAGCCCCCAGTGACGCAGCAGAGACTCTCGCTCGGCTCCCTCACAGTGGCCAGGATCGGACTCAAGTCGGGTTCAGCCTGCCGTCAATCTCAAGACATGGTTACTCAGTCAGATGAGTCTTTGTCCGGTTCCACCCAAAACCCCAGAGGTTATGAGTAGTTTGCTTTGCGGGAAGAAGGAACGCATGAGTGATAAATCATTGCAGAGAATTTCTGCTGAGTCGTTTGCCTTTGTGACCCTAATCAACATGTGGCTCTGGTTTCTGTGTCAGAACTCGGTCTAGAACTTTTAACTCAGGATAGTTTTTACTGACAAGAACAACCGCTCCATGTGTTGGCTAATCAAATTCAGCCCCGTTTCTGGTGCGCAAGCCTGGAGCTCCATTCTCAAAATGTGTGTCTTCTCTCAAGAATAAGACCTGTCAGCCATTACAATACAACCACCTGCCTAATACTATACAAGTCTCCATTTCCCCCCCAAAGCAGTTATGACCCATATGGACTCCCCCAAACCACTGAAGGTGAGATGTGAAGCAGATCATAAAAGTCCTTTAAATTGTGAATTCAGTCCTCCATGCCAACCAGTCGGCTCTGGTTTGTCCAGCACATTTCCAGAACCATTTGAACAGTGCAAAAATTAACAAATTAACAAACAGACACAATCAATTGGTTTCTCAAATATTTTATAGAAAGTAACAAATATACGACTGGCAGAATTGACATTTTAGATGAAACGGCCTGGAGCATCTAAAATGAACCCCACAAACTTCAACCAATGAAGTGGGTGATCCAACTTAAGTTCTCCTGCAGTGTACCGTCGACAAACGGATGGTGAATAAATCCTACACATAACGATGCCAGATTGCCTCTGCTATTTGTTCATTCAGATCCTCTTCCCATTTGTTTTTCAGCATTGGGAGTCGGACCACTCAGCAGGTTGTGATGGATGCACTTACTGTTCTGACATCTTTCCATCAGAACCAGCACAAACTTTTTCAATAACCTGTGCTGCAGTAGCGTTTCTTTGGGGTCAGACCACTCGGGTTAGCCATCAATCCCCTCACATATCTGACCGCGTCTCCAGCTGTGTTTCTTCAGACCCGTTTGGTGGGCGCTAATCCCTGCAGTCAGTCTGATAATTGGCTGATAACGACCGCAGCTCTTTGGGTTTTGCTGAGGACTGGAGAACATCATGTCATGTCCTACAGACCTACAACAGTCCACGTTCTCCAGACTACAGCTGGTCTACAAACCCATAACAGTCTAGTAGTCCACTCATGTCTACATTTCATGAAGCGGGACTAGAGTTTGATACAACGGCTCAGTTCATAAGGAGCGGCAATGCTTATATCCCGACGGGTATTTATGACGCGGTGGTTGGTTTGTCTGCTTGATGATCCGGTTGAAACCAGTTCATCTGACTGAAGGGATAAAAAGACTGAGACCTTTATCTGACTGGATAAAGCAGAAGTTGACGCAATCTTTTTTCCTGTTTGGGAAAGAATCTGCAGTTGAAATAAACAAAGTATATCACAAGATGTTAACGATCGTGATACCGCGGTACTCTGGGGTTCCTGGAGAAAATCTCCCCGGTCATGAATGAAGACTAGACGGCCCAACATCGATGCCTTGCATCGTTACCATTTCTATTATTATGGCTGCCTCCTGCCGGGCCCTTAGGTTATGCTGTGTCCAGTAGAGTCAGAGCTCTGCAGTGAAAACACTGTGGGCCCCCTTGTCTGCCACTCATCTGATCAATGACGCGCCCCAGGGTTGACATTGGTCTGAAAATATCGCTGTGACATATATACAGCGGAGAAACGTGGCTGAGCTGCACCAGTCTGATCCACATACACAGCCCATTGTCACTGGGGGCACATGATACTGCATCGCCCTGAGTGCTTATTAGATACGCCGCATGTGTATATCCACGTTGCAAACAAACAGAGTTGGAACTGAATGTTAAATTAAATAAACGACCCACAAGTTCCACTTGTGCGGGGAAAATTCTGTTTGGAAAATATTCCAGCGTTTTTCTTTATTCGTCCTTATTTCCCTCTTTCTCCAAATTAATGGTCTCAAAGCCAAAATTGCAGTATGAGACATCGACCACAGAAGCATGACAAGGAGAGTGTGGTTTCGTATTTCTCAGGCAATGAGCATCTCACAGGCAGACAAAGATCCACAACTGATCCCCGGGGCCCAAAGTGTCTAATGAGTGTTTTTACTTTGTCTCAGGAACAGGAACAAAGAATCAGCAAATGATCATTTTCACTATTATCTTTGCCCCAGAGATGTTGGAGTATCAGAGGACTCGCATACGACTGACAACAGAGTAAATCGAAAACTCGGACTGATGAAATAAGAACACCCGCAAGGCAAAGCGATAACTTCAGGCTCAAGTCTCTTCACTCGTTAGATCCAACAGTTGAGCTGAGAAAGTCGTTACGAACCTCCTGACGTGAAAGACAAGTATAATGTAGATAATGTTTGACTAGATCACGAGAACAAGCCCTGACTCGTTTGAGTTTGTCCCCATTATAATGACAGTATTCGTTATTCAGCAAACAATCCCTGCACACAGAGCTTTCTCTACAAACACAGACAAATCTAATATTCCTCAGTTGATCTCAAGGAGACTAGAATCCTCCAGCAGGATCCCGTTCCTGTGCAAACGTTAAAAAACACTCACCACAGACGGGCATCTACAGCAGCGACGTAGCACCAGTTGCTCCTCTGCTCCAGCACGCTGCAAGTGAACAACCCCGATTCAGAACTCAGTGAGTGGAGGACAATACATCCTGGAGTGAAGGGGAGGGGGGAGTCAGAGGGAGTTTGGTGGGGGAGTAACAACCACATGAGACGCTGGTGGTGCTGGGTGGGGCTCTCGACTCTCTCCAGCTGTGGCCCACAGGGACGGGCTGACTCACATGTTCAAATAAACCTGCAGCTCATGGCGTGCGTGTCTGCGTGTTTATGTCTGCTGTGGCGGAATAGATCTGTGTCAGGCTTTATTATTATTAGATGAATCCTTGAAATACCGCTCAGAAATGTCTCCCTCTGCTGATGTGAAGCTTTTTCACTCTCTAACAGGGGACTTTTTTAAATTTAATTCTTCAACACGCATACAGAGAACCGGGAACGATTTATGAACCAGAAAGTTTCATGTTTGGAAGAATGCCCTATTAAATACAAAAGTGCTAAATGTGAACCTTTGTTGGATGGTAAGGCACAAAATCATTTCTAAGTCTGAATCTATTGCAGATTTTGCTTAAAATACAAGAAAAAAGATTCGACACATCTCTTCATAGACCTCCTACCACTATTGTGGGGCGTTAGGAGTCGTCAGGGATCTTTGTCTTGACAAGCTGCTGCGTCATTTGCATAATGTAATTTGAAGTGTGAATGTTTGTGAAACGAATGTTCTGGCTGAATTGTATGCGGGTTGATAGGTGGTGGCGTGGACACCACCCGTTTAGAGAGGGCCGTCCCAGTTTAAGATAGATAGCATCTATCACTCCTCTCTCAAACCATCTGTCCAGGACGTCCTTGAAGGAGCTCCCCCCAAGATGCAGATAAACTGCCTTCCAGGAAGCAGATTTTTGCAAACTTTGAGTTGACCCCTGAATTCTGGGTTGATCAAACCCACAATGATGAACTGAGCTGACGCTCATTAAAATGAAATACAAATACAAATACAGGATTAATCCTGGGTGGCTCTATTTCTCCTAACTAACAACACTGTTTGAAAGCCTCCAAAGTTGCTCTCTATTTACTGTGGTAATGGAAATAGAAAATACAAGAAACAGTGAAAAATTCTGAATACTAAAAGATATTTGACGAGTTTGCAAATTTCCATGACACAAGTTCAAAGGTTTCTCAGTTCTACCATAGTCAATAAATATTTAAATAGACAGAAATTATACACAGAGGGTAAGATTATATAGATAATACATAGTATACAGCTTTGGAAGTTGTCTGGATAAATTTTGATGTGAAGATTTGATGCGATGTTTTGTACTATATAAACACTGAAATGGATAAGTGGGGGAAAAAATGCCCACTCTGCCCATTCACCCAAACCCACCCCAACAATCATGTTGGTCATGTTCCCCATCACATGACCAACCTCCCCCCCCCAACATTGAAAATCCGTCATGTTGGCATCAGAGCCATAGATATTTAAAAGCATTTCAGTCCATGACAAACGAATGATTGACTTAATAATAATAATTTAAAAAAAGAAGGGCATTATAGTAAGAGCTGATGAAGATGATTTGTGACGTTTGAATATTGTTCCACAAAATAAATCCTGTTAGGTGAACTAAAGCAAATGAACTGAACACAGGCAACAGACTGACAGACCGAAAGGAACAGAACAAATAGAAAAAGACATTGATAGACAGAATAGAAAAGGCGAAAGATAGAGATAGATAGAACATAATACATAGAGAATGATAAAGACAGAGACAGTGAGAGATAGATTGATGGATAGAAGAGAACAGATAGAGAAAGATGGAGGCAGAAAGAGAGACAGCGATCAACAGTCAAGATAGAGACAGTCAGAAACAAAGATAATTGTTCTTTTATCTTTATATCTATATATATGTCAGACATATATAGATAGATTAGTTATTGTCATTGCATATTGCTACACGACGTTACTCTTTTTGCAGCAATTCATAAAACGTAGACATACAAACATAAATAAGCAAAATAAAAAGGTGAAAAGTGCATTAAATAGGCAAAAATAATGTATCATAAGAGACAAACATTCCTTTTACACGATCCTAACAAATGCATCTAAATACGATCAAGGCTTTAGAATATCTTTGAGAGCCAACCGCCTTTTCACCAGCAGGGGGCAGCAAACACTAACTTTACATCAATACCTCTTGGCAGTGAGTTGCAAAACCAAACAAACTATATATTGTAACATTTTCATGTGGAGCCAAATGATTTCAAGCAAAACAAAATGGCTTTAAAAGATTTGGTTCCACATGGAAGTTTGCCCACGAGCCTTGCAGTGAAAAGTGTCGACAGATCTGGAGGGAGCAGAAATGAGATTTCGCTCCTCAGCTCACTGTGGTGGTAGTCTACATAAACAATGGCATCTTCTCACGTCCCTAAGGCTCCCAGTATCGGTGCGGTGACCTTCTTTGGACGTGGTGTCGGTCAGAGGGATCAAGTGTGGAGGAATAACCCTCAGCATCTTTGCCTCTAACCATCACCACGATCAGTGACCGACTCCGGAGCAGTCAGCAGCGCGAGGTAAAAATACTCGAGTCAGAGCTGCAGCGGGGGCCTGCAGATTATGCTGTGCTGCATATGGACACTGGAGAGCAGAGTTCTGCTCATGGTGCCAGAAAGGGCAGTTTTCCGCCTGGCTGCACAGCAGAGGACCTCTGGTCACGTCGAGCAGCAGACCGAATCGGAGAAGGAAGTCATTCCTCCCTGACAGGCAGCTCTGCGTCTCCGAGCATGAATGTGAGGTCTGATCCCAGCAGAGATCACTCTGGTGCTCAGGAGGGTGACAAACACAACACATGTCCATGGGAAGAGAAGCACTCGTCCTCAGGACCCCTGCCTCCCTGGCTGAGCACGAGGGAAATGTTTGAGACCAAATCGAAGTAGGCCAGCTCTAGATTATTTATTACTCTAGTAGAATATTGGGTTGGACGGTGGAAGAAGGTCACAAATAGAAAACACACGGACAATTTAAAACATTAGAGCCGCCGACAGGTAAAGCAAGAATAACATTTATTACCCAGTTATCAAAGTGAAGTTTTCTTGGTGGGAAGTTGATTTTGGAAGCAGAAAAAAAAAGTGTGACGATCAGAGAAATTTTGACATGGACCAGCTCGGGATGAGTCAGAACATTTTCCGACCTGAAGGTCTTGTTGGGTTTTTGTGGTCTTCATTGGTTAGAACCAACCAAAGGGGTCTAAGTAAGGACAACAGGCGACCCAGCAACAGGTTGGTGGGAGCCCAAGACTCACCGAGAAGTACCCAAGTACTCTAACTCAAGTGCTGTACTTAGGTACAAATTTGAGGTACGTGTACTTTTAGTAATACTATTGTATAGTACTTCATACTTCTACCACACTGCATCACAGAGGAAAACGTTCTTACTACTCCACTGCATTTGTCCCACTGATATAGTTCCTGGTTACTTTTCTCAATGCTCAGAGGATTTTTCTGACGAAATAATGATTTTAACAGTTTTTGATAAACCGAAGAATTAACTGTTTTAATGGGTCAAGAAAATTCAGCCGCTCCTTGAGGAAAACAAAGTGTGGCATATCTAAATAAATACACTTTTTATCAACCAGCTTGGATTATATAGAAAATGTTAAAGATAAAAAAAAGAAGAAGCTATAAGCGGGATATGAGAATTTGTTGAATCGACCACTTAGCAGCAGATTAAGTACTGGTACGGTATTAGAACTGAAGTAGAAGTACAGGATCTGAATATTTATACCCCACTGAGGTTGAGCGTGTTGTATGATCTCACAGAAAACCACTGAAACTATGCTCAGCTGTTTCAGTGAAGAAACAGAGCTATACATTAAGCAGGAGGTTTGAATGTTATGGCTGATGGGTGTATATGGAGATAACGTTTTGAACAGGTTAAATAAAAACCTTATTTACAGGTTTGCGTGTGTGTGGATGTAAACAGCAGCAAGAGGACGGTGATGGTTCCACTGAGGACATCTTTAGGTCCAGAGTCTCCTCCTGTCAGCTCAGAGCATGTTTTCACCCGTCAAGGTTAACATCACGTGGGACGTTCTGCTGGAAGCAGGTCTCTGTTAAAATGTTGACAGTCAGATTTCTATTCCCATCTCATCTATTTGGTTTCCCTGCTATACCTGACGTCACACAGCGGCAGCCTCAAGTCCAGGCTGGGCTAACGTGGGCCCCCCTTCTGGTGTGGTCTGGTGGAATGCTGGAAAGAAGCCGTGGGCACTGATTGGCCCAAATAATCAGCTGCTCTTAATCCAAACCCTTCCCTCGTCCTCTCATGACTGCACTTGTCAGAGGAGATAGTTAAGCAAGGTTCAAGTCATTTTCGGACAAAGTGGATAAGAATTTAAATTATAACAACGCATATTTCTTCACTAAGTTTATCTTTCACATTTTATATCCATTATACATGCATATCATTATAACCACCTGCCCTAATATTGTGAAATCATTCCTTCTGTGTGTAAACCAGCTCTGACCCGTGGACTCCAGCTGACCTCTGCGGGTGAGCGTTGGTATCTGGTACATAGACGTCAGCAGCAGATCCTCAAGTCCAGAAGGTTGTGAGGTTGGGCCGCCACAGATCAGACTTCCCACAGATGTTGTGTTCTTCAAAGCATTCCTGATGCGTTCCTGCAGTGAGTCAGAGGATCATCCGACTGGAAGAGGTCCGGGACCTCAGGGAGTACCGGTTCCATGAAGGGGCGGAGCTTGGTCTGCAACGTTTAGGTAGGAGCTACAGTTCAAAGGAACATCTTCATGAGGGGTAGGACCCAAGTTTTCCCAGCAGAACATGGTCCAAAGCATTGCACTACATCCCCTTGTCTTCTTCCCATAATGCATCCTGATACCCCCTCTTACCAAGGTAAGCGACTCACACCTGGACGTCCATGTGATATAGAAGAAAAAAAAAAAAAGGTCCATCAGACCAGAACACCTTCTTCCATTACTCTGTGGTCCAGTTCTGATGCTGACGTGACAAATACAGGTGCTTTCAGCAGTGTACAGTGGTCAAAGAAGTTCTTCTGGGGGGATCACAAAACACGGGCCAGCCTTCACCCCTACAAGCTTTGGGCGACCATGACCCGTCTCTGATCTACACATATTAATGGTGGGCTGAATGTGAAAGAGAGAAAATGAGAACGTGGCATATAATACAAATATGGACGGTCTGAGTCAACAGAACTCACGACGACAGCAGGAGAACGGACGGAGGACAGAGTTCCTGTTTGCACTCATTCACTACAGGGGGAGGCGGCTGTAGCTCAGAGGCTGGAGAGTTCCGTCCCAGTCAGAGGATCAGTAAGTTGACGGTTAAATCCCGGCAGCTTACCTGTTGTAGGGTTCTTGAGCAATATGAAATATGCTCCCCGGAGACTGAGGGGCTGCAGACTGCTCCTCTGAGATGGGTCAAAGGCAGAGAAATCATTTCACTATGATTATATGTCATGAATAAGGCAGACGCAGAATTATTCATTATTCATATGTTGGTACACGTAACTTTTAAGAAAAAGTTCATTTTCGTCCTGTACTAAATTCAGTTATCTGTGTATTTTATCAGTTTAACATGAAGGGGTCCACATACACAAAAAACTACCTTTGATTTTATGTTTTATATAGAAAGAGAAAGCCTCTTTGAGCCTGATAACATGTTATCACATTTTGAAGAGATTCTGAAATGATTTCAGAATCTAAAGTGTTGAGCACACGTCTAAAATCCATGCGTGTCTAAGTGCTGTGATCAATGGGAGTTACATGTGACAGCAGCGGTTATAGAGCTATGAAGTGTGTCACCCGGGGGCCCGGTCCTGATCGACAGCCCCGGGGCCCCTGCAGAGAAAAACAGGATCAGAGGAAGAGCTTCATCATTCGCGTCTGAGTGGTAAGTGGGTTTTGACAAGTCGATAACGAGTGTCTCGTGGGGAGTGTCATACTGTGACACGCACGCACACACGCCATGATATCTTAAATGATACATAATATGGAGACAATACTGCTGCATAATTTATTGAAAACTAATTGTAATCCCCATTATTGCCATCTATGATTGAAGGAACATGTTTGAGCCGTATTTGTTACTAATCAGGATCTGGATATTGATCCAAATAATGGTCATTACCATTTTGGGCTTTTCTACTTGAGAAATCTTCATCAATAAAAAAAAAAAGACATGACCAGATTAAAACTTAATTGTTTTTCTTGTGGACTGCATAAATAACTGCAGATGAATAATACAGTGGGAGATCAGCCAGGGGCTGGGATTGAAAAAAGGATGCGAGTGAAACTCCAAAGAAGATTAAGAGTTCAGCCAGGAGGCACAAAACAAACCTTGTTTCCTCAGCAGCAAAATCTTGATCCGGATTTGAAACTGTGCTGAAAACACTCCGCGGATTGCAGTGCAGTTAACTCCCAAATGCCTCCATCTATAATATCTCTATCTATTATAAGGTTCTATTAGTGAGAAGACTCCCTGTGGATTGTTCTAACGCAGCTTGTGGAGTGGATTGTCCCCATTCTTTGGAGCATGCTTAATTCAGCGGCGCACGGATCGAAACGAGAATCATCCCCTTTACATTTCAGTTAAATTACATGCATGGAACTTAACCCCCCTCTGGATGGGACTGGGTTTTCGTGTAGTGAAGGGGGGAGAGAAACCAGCCTGTGGATCATTCCCATTTTCTGAGGCATGTTTAATCCAGCGCTCTAATTGCACACAGAAACCTCTTTTTAAAATTCAAGACAATACATGCTTAAAGGGTCCGTGTGCAGTCCTCAGTTTCAAAAGGCTCTGAATGGTTTGCGTTTGTGGTGAAGGAGCCGGTAGATTGTTCATATTCCTCCGACCATGTGTAATTCAGAGGTGCTGAAATCATGAGCCCCTCGCCCTCGCGATCGGGTAATTACCCTTGTGTGACTGTGCCCCGATCCTCTGAGACAAGACCGCCAGCTGTCTACCACTGCGGCAGCCCATCCCTCTCAAGACTACAACATCCAGCGCCGGAGTCAAGGGCAGCTGTCAATCATGTAACGCAAGAACACGGGGCCCCAGAATGAGGTCATTCTACATGGCGTGAACGACAAGCGAATCGATCCAATCGGGAAAGAAAATGCTCTCTGGACAATTCTCCTTTGAAACTGCCGATGTGGAAAAGATGCAGTGAAGAAAGAACAGATGAAAACGCAGCATGGCGTTTATATCTGTTCACAGCCACCTTCACTCGTACCCCCAATTCCTGTTTCAGAATTAGAGGAATAATCTTGTCTTGGAGCCTGACCTGTATCAAGATTGGCGCAGATTCAATTGTTGATATTCATGGACATGCGGTTTGGGGAACATTTCTGCTGTTTTGCAGATGATGTGATTTTGTCGGCTTCATCAGTCTGATCTTCAGCAGCACTGCAGCGGTTTGCAGCTGAGTGTGAAGGAACTAGTAGGAAAACCCAGACTTCTTAATCTGAGGCCATGGGTCTCTACTAGAAAACACAGGATTTCACCCACTGAGGGTTAAGTTGAACGCTCCTTTACGTCAGTCAAAAGGAGCCTGTTGAGTTGGTTCCACATCAGCCGCCGTCTCCCAATCGGAAGACCGTAAAGTAGTCAGTTTGAGGCCCACAGGTCTACATGTCGTAAAGTCCTTCAGCAAGACCTTGAACCCAATAGGCTCCCCCGGGGCTACAATGTTGGAATATTTATGACTATGTGATTACAAAGGATAAATATTTATTATTATTGTTGTTATCCACCATTGATGAGCTGCTCGGCTCCTATTTCAATTTTGTGTCGCTACACAAAAGGAGTGGGGTGCGTTACTTTATCTCTGCAATCAGAATAAATCCATACCACCATAGTAGATGGTGGTAGGGTAGATGTGAACTCTTAGTAGATGTGAACTCTTCCTTTCAATCTCCTAGAGCCCGACTATTACGTAAAGAGAATGCAAAACAAACATCCAGATCTCTGTGGTCTGTTTGATCACGCCCAGCTTTTACAACCGCAGAAGTCCCAGCAGACCAGATGACAACGTTCCCTGTCCGACTCAATCTGCCTCCTCGTCTGAACTCTCAGATGTTCAGTCTTCTCCTCTGACAATCCAAGGGCATCCAACTTACAGTTAGTACATCCACTAATGGATGTTAACCGCGTCAAACCAAGCGTACTGGGACATCATGAAAATTTCAAGACGATCTATAAAGGAGTCCATTTTCACCTCAACACCCAAAAAAGATCCCTCTTTCAGTGTTGGACATCTTTTCTATGAAGTCAGATCAAGAATTCCTCCTTGTGCTCCAAGGAAGGAATGTTATAGTTTTCCAAACTTGCTTAACTTGAATAAATCTCCAGTGGAAAACATGAAAATAACTGATGAAATGTGAATAAGGACAACAACTCCAGATCAAGAGCAAGATAAGGACTTTTTTCCTTCTGGTGTCTATACTTCAGTTTTTTCCACTATATTCAGCATCGCCCCAGGAAATTATTTTATCACAAAGGTTTTCTGAAATGATGTGAACGGGTGCAAACACAGCTTTGGGCAGCTCAGAGGACATGCGGTAGAAATAAAAAATACAAACGTTAATAATGCAGAATGCTTAAACCGCATAAAACCGAACCCAAACTCGCAGGATGAAGAATTCAATGATTAAATTCATGCATTATGAATGATCTCCACGCTTCAGGCTGTAAAAATCATAAAATAAATACTGTTGGTCTAAATGCAAATTAATCGATGTGATAAATGGGTTTCACTCGTGACTAATACACAAACTAATGAAAAGTGCTTTTGCAGGGATTTAATTGTGCTGAAGACCAAAAAATCGCCGGAAAATGAAGCAGATCTCCTTTAGATGTATAAAAATGGCATTCATTCTTCATTCAATTAAACGTATTTCTTTTCAGATCACATGACTCTCGAGACGCCGGTTTAGAGGAATGTCAAGCTTCGATGCATGATAGATTGAGTTCTTGATTGATTTCAGTCTCAGTCGTCCGTCATAATACGTGCCTTTTCTTAAATCTCCTCCGCAGATTGTGCTCTCCTTATTCACAACCTCTGTTTTCTTATCTCTGTCCCAGTTTCATCACCTTTATTTAGTCTTTATCGCTCATCCTGGTTAGGGCTTAATGTCTTTTCTCCATTACTTCTGCAGCATTGTCAGCCGGTCAGAAAACCACTTTGGACCACCGTTGGACGCCTCCATTTGCTTGGAGTTTCGTGAAAAGAGGCATTATAACGTATCGTGCCATAAATCCCATTCGTGGAGGTTTTAAGTTACGACTGTGCATTTGGATATGGAATCCAGGATAATAAAAGAAGGCGGCTCATATAGTAAAAGCATTTCTACCCCGGAGAAACAAGACCACAGCAAGGTGAGAAGAGATGAGGCAAAACAGTAAGAAGGGGAGCTGCTGAGTGGTGAGAGGAGGAGAACGCAGTGATGGGAAACAGCTCCGACTGCACGGATGGCTGAGCTAGAAGAAGAAAAAATACAAGTCTCAACCCGGAGTGTGTGACACAGGAAGTATTGCAATCTGAAACTGGGCTGTATTTCAGATAATAATCAGAATCATATCCAACAAAAAAAACTATTTCTTAATTAATTGGCATGAATTTATCATATATTGTGAAAATGTAGTATCGTGTCTTTTCGTGTATTTTTTTTGTAACATTAAAACCACCCGTCTAATATGGTGTGGGTCCGAGTTTGACACCAAACCAGCTCTGTGAGTTCCTTATGTGTTCCGACTCCTCTCTATCAGAACGAGCTTTTCAGCAATTTCTCCCTCAGTTCCTCCTCTGCTGTTAGCCTTTGCTCCCAACACGCATGGATGAGCCTCATGACCCCGTTGCCGGTTCCAGTTCTGCGGATCCTCTGACCCAGTGGTCAAAATTGATGAGTTCCTATAGAGAGACGAATCTAGAAATGTATTTCATTATTTGTTCTGTAAAACGTCTCAAAAGCTCAAAGCCTGACACGTAGGATAACCGATATTACTCGTTTCTCATTGTGGTAGCATTTTGTTGCTAACAGTAGCTCGCTTCTTCGCATGCTAATAAACATGTTTAATAAAATGGTTACGAATGTTACCAATGGCTAATTATCCCTCAGTGATTGTCTTTCGTGAAAGGTCACACCAATGTTTATCCTGGTTATTTATGACTGTCTTGATTTTGTTTTGCTCTTGTGCTAAACAATTTGTTTGATCAATTTGTCAAAATTCAGTTTTGCTAAATCCACAAACTTCTAACACCACAAGATCTATATCCAGAGTTCAGTTTGTCCGTTTAAGGCTACAGTAAAAGCATATTGGCCTCCAGGATCGGACCCGCCTCTTCTGTAGATATATATTAAAATATCTGCATATTACTTTTCTTTTGATTGATTAAATGATAGATCGTTGTTCCTTTATGAGAACTGTCATAAAATAAACAAGCAGTGTAAAAATGTAGTAAAAAAATTCTATTATGAACAAGGTGAAAGAGCTGTCGGTTGTAAAATGTGTAAAAAAAACTAACTATATATAAACTAAAACAGTCTATAAAACCAGATGTAAGGTCGTTATTTTGCATGCAGAGCTATAAAAATCAATATTAATCAAAATAACAAACAGCTTTAATATGCATCTTGGCAGATAAACATAATTAATCAAGCCCTAACGGGAAGTTCACCTGCCAGCTTTTACAACAGTTAGGGTCACGGGCAGCATCTTTTATTTGCTCTGTTCATCCTGCAGGACGAGCAGATCCAGTAACAGTCACACTACTTCCCGTCGTTCCAAAAAAATGCACATTTTGCACTTCTCTATCAGACATATCATCACACCCACATCCTCTATTTATGTTCCCTTTGCACAAACAAGTTTATCAACATCATGAAGTGTGCAGAGAGGGTTCAGACACCAGGTTCAAACACGAGAAAGAGTTGGCGGTTTTCTTCTGGTCCAGCTTCAAACTGGTCTAGTTTAAGGCAAACGGACGGAGCCATAATGTATCAGGCACAGGTGGAGAGATATGGGTCTGGTGATGGCACACATGAGTCATGGCTGTTCATTAGGCCTCTACACCCCCATTTATGGGCTCTAGAAGCAGCTGCTGGGTCACGTACGACGCGTGATGGTAAAATTGCGGACAGCGTTCCAGTCTGGAGATTGACTTCAAATCAGGCTGGTTTGAAAACCAGCCTACTTCATTCTGTAAACCACATGCAGCACAACACCCAGAAGTTTGTCACTGCAGAAGCCCAGCTGAGCACTTTTTATTTTCCTCGTCATCCTTCAAATCATTCATCCATTAAATTTTTACTACCGAGGCCACGTGGAAAGTCTGGCTGGCTACTTATTGATTTGAGTCATGGCAGTGCAGCGCAGGAAAAAAAAGTGTTGGTGAGGACAGACAACTGTCTGGGGCTTTAAGAGGTTTGAGAGAGGGCTGTTAATACGACAGGATGTCCCTGCTGCAGAAAAACAGGTCCTCACATCCAAATGAAAAAAACCACCCCCGGCTAAAAGGATACTGATCCATCCATCCATTCTCTTCCACTTATCTGAGGTTGGGTCGCAGTGGCAGCAGGCTATCCTACCAAGGGTTTTCCAGACGTCCCTCACCCCAGCAGCGCTCTCCATCTTTATTTGTAGTTATTTATGTCATATGTGCCCTTTTCAAGCGGTCATTTTTTTTTAATGTTTTATGTTCACGGCCAATGGATGGTTGTTCTTCCTCATGCGAGTTTGTATTATTCCAATTTAATTGGACCTAGACTAAAACTGGGGGATAACAAAAAAAGATTATATAATTTATTTGTCATTATTTGAATGACAATTAGCAGCAAAAAAATTACAATTGTGAGATCCTTACTGTCTGCTTTCAAAAAATATAAACATGTATTTGTATTTTATAGACATGTAATACTGAAATCAACATTTCCTCAAATATCCAAGCATGAAAAAGAGTATTTTAGGCTTTCTTTACTTACTTATGATGAAAACAAATATTTGATCTATCAGTGTGGGAACAAAGTTTTAAACTAAAATGGTCAGGTGCCTTTAAAGAAAAATTGTAATTCACAGCCGTTTCCACAGAGAAGCTTCAGAGAGAAACTGTGCTTCCATGTTCAAGTCCATTTTTATGGAAGAAAGACATCAAACGTGGCAAATGATCAAACACGACTCCTATCTGTGCAGCTCAGAGTGAATTATCCCGGCTGTCTGACAAACACACAGATGCCAATTTTCCAGTGAAGCTGAAAATAACAGTCCACTGGGTATCATTAACTCATACACTGAAGGTGAGAAACAGTTCAGATGTTAACATTCAGGTTATATAATGTGTAACTGATTTTATCAGCAGAACTGGGAGCGATACTCTGAGGGGAACTAGGAGGGGCTTTTTAGGTGGAGGCCACGCTGCTGTTTCTCAGAATATTGTTTGAGCGCAATTTCATATTAATGGACACAATGGAAGTCAAATCAGATAAAATCAAACAGCTGCCTGAAGAAAATCCACATGAATGGTTTAAACGCTGACCTGCTGGAAAACCGGGAATTGGGGGCAAAATTAGGATCCGGTCTGATAATCACAAAGGAATACATTTGGAAAACTCCTGGGAATTCTGCATCAAGTCTGCAGGAAAAAAAACATTGCTAAACATACAACACAGCACTGCAAACAGTGTGAATCCATCAAGCCCATCCCATAAACATGTCCAGTAACAATATCTAAATTGTTCCCCGATAAAGTAATTCCTTTTCCTTTCTTCTTCAAAATCAGTCAGTTTCTGGTTTTGAGGTTTTGTTTTCCTTCAGTCTGTGTAAAAACTCTTCCAGGCCTTATGAAAGAGGATTGGTGATTAGTGTCTGGAGTTTTCTCTCTCACTGCTCAGGGACTCGACTGGGGAATTAGCTACTTACTATATCTGGTTCAAAGCATCTTTTCTCTTTGAGACTAATTTACTTGTGCATGTTCCCTGACATAAATAAACTAAAAAATAAACCTACCCCAAAGTCTATCTTCCTGAAAGTTAATCATGTGTGTTTTATGGAAGTCTTCTTTGTTCCTTGTGAGACAAAAGACGATGAGCAGACCAACTTCACCCTTCATGGAAATCTTATTTTCCCTAATGGCAGTTGCCTCCTTCAGCCGGACGATCCTCTTCGACACACCGCAGGAATGGATCACACAACAACTAGTTCATGGTGTTGAAGTGGAACGGAAGTGGTAGAGATCTATTCTGTTAATATGACGAATGAGACGGATACGTCACATCTGACAGCTCTGATTCAGGCTCAGGAGGAGGAGCAGTCAGGAACAACCTCAGGGTTCGTTGTAAAAGTTACCATGTCAACTACCTCAGAGTTTGACTTCTCTCGCTTACTGCAACGGAAAACCCAGAGTTTCTCTCATCTCAGGGTTAACAGACTCAGTTTCCACTAACTTTCTTGTCTGACCTCGAAATTTGCTATTGCTAATATCTTAATGCCGCTAATATCTTGGTGCCAGATACCAAAACACCTTCAGAAATCTGGTGGAGTCCATCCCATCACGAGTTAGATCTTTTTGGGGGGCAAAAGGGACCACCTGCACAGAAAAGGGATCTTATAGTCTTATGGCTTATTGGTGTACCTGCACTGTATAAATCAACATGCAGGAAAAATATGATGAACTACCCTTCCAGGAATATGTCAGTGCAGATCTATTAATTAATCCAAGAGCAGTCAGATGGAACAGGGCACAAAAGAAGGGATCCTCCAAATTTCAAAAGAATGAAAAGGTTCCACACAAACACACATCAGATATGAAGATTTCTTTTGTCATCAATAACACGGCTCTGATAAACATAAAAGCAATGACGTTAAATAGATGACTGTCACTGCATGATCCTCCCACAACAGATGTGACTCAACTTTATCACCCATGAGGTTTATTTGAAGAGCTGAGAGGACAAAGGAAGCAGATTACAGAATAAAACTATTTCATTACACATACAAAACCTCTGTGTGTGATATCAAGTAGGTGAAACATACACCAGGACAGGCTTCAAATTTGTCCCAGTAAAGAGCTAATGAGATAATAGATGGACACAGTCACGTTTCTCATTTAGACTTTATGGGCTGCCATAGTGGCAATTAGGTGATAATGTCTTATAGGTATCAGAGAAAACTGAATAATGGATCCAGCGCATCAGATGTGGAAATAACCTTGACGATAATATTAAGACAAAGCAGGCAGAGTTTATACACGGTGCACACGTAAAACACTCGTCCAGTCCCGTACATAGAAGGCACTAATCAATATCTAATTGAGGAAAAGGTACGAAATTATAACAAAATTTGCTCATAACCTAGAAAAATCAATAAAGTAATATCTGTAAAACAAATTAGTCGACCTTAAAACCTTTGCATATAGAACTTGACTTACTTTGTCGTCCCCGACAACGACGGTACAGCCCAGATCCCCTGATTGAACTTCTGAAATCAAATGTGTCATTATTGTCTTTTTAAAGCTTTTTGTGGGCCAAAAGAGCTTTAATGATAGGACGGCTGAATACTGACAGGAAACGGGGAGATGACATGCAGCAAAGGGCCACCAGTGGAATCGAACATGTGCCCGCTGCACTAAGTTGACTCTGCATCTGAACATGGGGCACCCGCTCTGCCAACTGTGCTAAACAGCTGCCCCAAAACACCATGTTTTTCATAATGAAGGTCCCATAATGAGTAGAATATGAAGTATTAGAGTATTTGCTGCACAAGAAAGATCCCCACGAGTTGATTCATAGGCACACAATTTGGACTTAATGAGACCAACCGTTGAGAAATTGTGACCAGAGAACTGAATTTGGTGAAAAAGTTCCCCCTAGTTGCAGAAAGATGTAACTGACCTTTCCCAAAATCAATGAATTTCTTCTTGGCACCAAGGTCTATGTGGGTATAAAGTTTCAAAAAGATCCATGAAATTGTTTTTGAGTAATCGTGTTAACAAGAAGGATCGGTTGACGAGTTAGTAATGATGATTCCGAATCAACCAAATCAACTTTTCGGGGATATAATCAAAAAAAAGCCGAGCGGTCATATTTGACATCCAATCCAAGACCCGCTGGTTGAATCTTTGGGTTCTGTCTGTGCATCATGTCATCCATATAAAATCTACCAGACTTTGAATCAATCTTTCTGCGAGGACGAGTCTAGAGAGGAACTTTGAAGAGTTTAGAGCTAAATGTCAGCAGCTCCACTTTGGGGACTAGAATTTTGAGTTCCAGTAAAAATGAGTCACGGGTGAAGGCACTCAGGTCTTTGAAGGCAATGGGAGCACATCTGCATGATAAATATTCAACACAGTGGATTTGGGCCACAAATAGATGCAGCGTGCAGCTGCAGGCAGACTATAGCTCATGGGAAACAAAAAAAATGTTCTCCTAAGAATCATTGCGAAACTCATGTCATGCAACACAGTAGTGGAATCCCAGAACATCCCTACAACTGTGAGGCCTTAGTCTCTACACTGAGCTGTTCACCTGGGTATTAGACCACAGCCATATGTGCCTGACACTAATTCTGTCGTGTTCAGTATGGGTTTCCAAATCAAGATCTTGTTCACCAAAACTTGTGCAGAATCTAAAGGATTCAAATTAGTCACATTTTGTCTAGAATTGTAAGCTTTCGCTATAAATTGGTTGTAAATTTAAAATAAAAAAACGATAAAAAAATCAAACTGGTATTTTAGGCAGCAAGTAGCTCTGGGCGGTTTTGACACAAATGAGAACCACAAGTTGTTTGCTTAAAATTGAGGTCACGATTCTCACCCTGATTTGAACAGAGTTAAATCAGGGTGATTTAAACTCTAGCTAGCAGTTCTACCTCGCATCTCCATAGAGAGAAAGATGAGTAGCATTCATGAACAACAGAGAACAAAGTGGTAGAAAGAGAAAAGTTATAGCTGAGGTGACCTGGAGGAGTTTTGGAGCGGTGAGAAACTGTCACTTATGTTTTCGTCTGTGCTCTGGAGTCATACTTCACAATACGCCTGAATCAAAACAGCAATCTTTTTACGATTAATCGCCCAGAGCTAGCTGCAGGTGAACATTTTGTTCTGAAGAAAATGTTTGAAGCAGCAAAATTGGAAAACAGTAAGGATCTGAGTTACTAAGACAAGGACCAGACTGTGATGGCATGAGGACTGGATCAGAGAATCTCCAGAACTGCAGCTCCTTTTGGGTGTTCCTGGCCTGCGATGGTTAGTACCTACCATACTAAGGGAGGCCAATCGTGTCTTTTTGTTTGAAGATCTCTCAAACCCGCTTCAATCCCCTCATCAGAACTGAAGAAGGGGTTAAAGGAACAGGTTCATGGGGTGAAAGGTGCAAGAAGACGGGGAAGACCTTCACAACTTTGTGACCTTGATCGTATAAAGACAATGTAAAAACTACTGTAAGTAACACAGCTTTTTTGTAAATGACTGTCTTAAATGTAAAACAGAATTACAATCATGATTTAAAACAGTGACCCAACTCCTGTGGACTCAGGCCAGCTTTGGTGTCTGTTGTTGGACAGTTAGATTTTATGGAGAGGGATGTATGTTCAGCTCCCAACCATGCCAGTATCCACAACCTTTCTCTGAAGTTCAAATGTAAATGTCAAGAAAAACTTGGCGTGGTTCATGACAGTGACTTGACCATGTGACATTTACTTCAGACATAAACTGTCTACTTGGATTACAGTCAGAGAGACGTATGCAGGAGGCCGAGACCTTAATGAGTCAGCTCCGTACGTTTCCAAACAGATTATTTTGATATCCATTAGATGCATGACTGGAGGCTCAACCGCTGTGTGAGGGAGTCAGCCCGACTCAAACTCACCAGACCTGGAGCCAGCGGTCCCGGTGTGGTGGTGTGCTGTGCAATATAAAAATGTTCTTAAATCACAGTTAAAGCCCAGTGTATGCCAGCAGCAGACATGACAACTTCTGAAACCTGCTAGTACAAAGATGAACCCCCAGCTTCTGCGTGTACCACAGCTGTCACGTCTGGGTGGACGTCTGTGGGAGCCAGGAGCAGAGTGGGCAGTGGAACGGGCCAGGGAAAGTCATGTATGCAATAGCTAATGGGCCTCCTGTCAGTCTGCCAGAGCAGACGGTACTCAAACCACACCTCCCCACTCCCCCCACAGGGTGTCATTGAGCTAATGAAGACCCAAAATGCACCGCTCCAACAGTTGTTAAATAATAGAAGCGGTCTCTGAACTACAAAACTGTCCTCTTGATTTGGAGCTGCGTTCTGACAGAATAAGAGTGTTGACTAAATCTACCATTACTGACCCAAATTTTTTTTATGGACACAAATTACTTCTCACCAGCTTACTCAAATCTCTCTGCACCTTTGCATCAGTAACTGGTGGGTAGAGGTTAAGATGGATTTGAGGTGATTTGGTATTATTGGAATTTGTTTTGACTTTAGAGACCTTCTATCTAATCTCAGTAGCAGGTGTTCTCCTGATTTAACAGTTCGCAGTGAGGGCTTGTCTGTGGACTATTGTATTTTTAACCAGCAGATTCTAGCTTGAGAGACATATTTCTGCAAGTTATTTCATATTTTACAATAATATAATTAAACAAATATAAGTAGGCTAAAGTTAATTTTGCAGATGAGCAAAAGCATAGAGACTGGGAACATCACAAACTGGACAGGAGTGCTCCGATTAAGACTGATCGGAACATCATTGGTATCCATCCACTGAGCATTAGTGATATTGATGAGGTGTGACAAAGTGCTCTAGGACCCTAAAAGACAACATCCGCCCACCCAGAGCCCCTTCATCCTGCAAATCAGTGAAAGGCTGAATCCATCATCCTCTTTACATTTGAAAAAATTATTTTTGTTACATCACTATACATTTGATTTAAATAGTTTTGAATTTTAAAAGTAGCAGTGGTCCCGAGACCAGTCTGTCAGGAACTCTGCAACCATGGCACTGGACCTTGGACCGACTTCGGGGTGCAAACGCATTTACTACCAGGCCACAATGAGGAAATACAGAACAAAACACATAATCATATGGAATTTTTTTTCTATTTTCAAAGGAACAACATTGAAGTTGTCACCGTCTGTCCTACATGTTTTGTTGGCCATGTCATTCTGATCAAATACCCAAATCAACTCAACTGGCTCTTTTCGCAAAGTCCCAGTGGCTCCACTCCAAACTGAGGCCAGCCACCCAATGAAGTAGGCAAATTTCAGTATCCGACCCAGTACACGCATCTCTGCTGTCATCTGTAAACAGCAGAGATGCGATTCTAAGCTCTCCAAACTGGAAACTCATCTTGTCAACAGCTTGAGATTCTGTGCATGGATATCGAGAACAGAATCCAAGACAAGGGACAAAATTGTCGGAGCCCAACCCTCAATGGTGACACTGGCTTGAGTAACTTTAATTGGGGCTTAATTGTGAAAAGGTACGGTGTTAAAAATCTTCTTGAGTTAAAATCTTAAATCTTGAATCCCTGAAGCTCTACACTACATTATTCTGGGATGGAAGCAAGAGGAGCACCAAAATCACACGCATATAAAAAAGACCAGTAAGAATCCATCGTCATGCCTTCATACTACTAGGTGTACTACTGCCTTCATACTACTAGGTGTACTACTAAGTATTGAAAAGTGCTTTGGTAATGTGGGTGAACAGACAGTCTTCATAAATACATTTAATCTGGATCTTGATATCATGATCTTACATTGTGACCTGAAAAGATCTGCCAACATGATCTCTATGCATCGTTTCATGATCATGCAACTCATGCATTAATCATTAGAGCATGATGGGAAACACTTTCTGAACACTGATAGGGAAACTGCATCACCTTATCCTCCAGTCATATATGACACCATTAGATCACACAATCAAGGTCAGTCACTCATCGTACATTCTCGGACAAACGACCGCACACGGTTCCTAATGGAGAGAAAATCGGATTGAATGGTAGAGAGGAAGTTCTGTGCAGCTCTCAGAGCAAAGCCTTCCCAACCAAAAAAGGCAGAAAATTTAATTATAATGTTAGAGTGCTTAAATACATGAATATCAAACAGTCTGTATAACTAGACATTTATGTACAGCAATGCAATTTCGTTAACAAGATTAAACAATCAGTCAAATAATGCTGACATCTCATTTCATTATTTGTGAAGAAAGATTTAGCCTGGAGAACGTTGGTCAGTCCACAGAGATAAACCTGAGCGCACAAGTTTAACAGGCAGGAGTGTTTTTAATTCACCAGAAAAATGAAGCATCAATAGAAAAAAAGCATTTCACCATCATTTGATCAGGAAACAAAGTTTGTCAAGTAACAAAACAGCCTAGACAAAAATCAGATCTCTACCTCTCTGTTATATGAGATGTATATATGTAGATTAGATTCATATGAATCATGTGACCCATCAAGGTGGTCTATTAGTTTACTTTACTTTAGGTCTTTGGTTAGAGCAGTCGTCCTTCAACCGGAAGACCAGGGTTCGAGCCCAGCCCCTGACGCAATAAACCGTTGATCCTGGAGCAAGACCCTGAAACCTCAGCTCCCCGGGCGCTTCACAGGCTCCGCCCACTCCTCCCTCAAGGATGGGTTAAATGCAGTGATAATAAATTTCACAATTTCATACATACACCATGTTGTACTGTATGTATGTACTGTGTAACTTGATTAATAAACACATGTTTATATATTACATACATTTATCACCTACAGTACACAGTACAGTACATACAGTTGTACTGTATGTACTGTACTGGGTAACATGTGATAAAGGAAAGATTAAAGAAGAAGATAGATAACTAAACCCAGTGTAAATGTGGGTGTGCATCTCTCCCTTATGAAATTATTCAATACGAGACTCCTTGTAATTTAACAACTGATCATGACGACCTGATTTCTGTAGATACTTCATTCCTCCATTTGAAGGTGGACTCAAGGATAATCAGGCAAAGTTCTTAACATTACAGTCAATGTAGCTTGAAAAGGAGACAGCAAAAATTACAATTAGACACTGGACAACAATATTTCATTGGAGTGACGACGGCTGCTTCAGACAAGACCCGTGACCCAAGAATGCTACGGTAACAGGGCATTAACATGATGTGTGATAAATAATGAAAATCAAAAACCCGGGAACCTGGCATGGGTCAGTTCCATCAGGAATCATTTGAGCACCTATCATCATGGGTTATGAGATCATATGTCAATAAAGTTTTATCACAATGATTAAAACACCAAAAACACACGTGATGGGATGAATCTAAACAAGTCTCATTTCTGTCCTGCAGTTTCATGTGAATTAAAGATCATAAAATGGGCAGAGTATTTAATTTCCTGTCTGTAAACTGATACGAGATAAAATTAGAAAAACCAAGCCGAATCAATATTACTGTGCCAGAGGGAATTCTTTAATCAAACTGTGGTCGAATCAAACAAATTATTCTACCTTCACTTCAGCATGGCTGCAGAACGGAAGACTTGTAAATCCAGCCAAGTATAACTGGAGCCTGTAGTGTCTTTACATCTGACACCAAACACACAACTTAAATAAACACTTATTTATGCAAAGAGACTTAAAGTAACCAACCCTCGCGTGACAGATGGATTCCCCCGGTAGTAAACAAACTATTCAGACATACTCAAACACAATCCCCCTGTTGGCAACCAGAGAATATGGATTCATCAAGGCATCATGTTAGCCCACTTGAGCGCAGAGCGGCATGGGTCAGTTCTCCAACAATACATCTCATTTAACATTTCACCAAGCCAGCTGGCACTAACGCCAGAGGATGTTTGTAACATGCAAAGTCTGTCTGGCATTTTGTGTTGACGCTGCCTGGATACTGTTCATTTCCTTCTTTTAATTCAACACAACTTGTAGAATATGAAGAATCATCTGCACATAACCCAGAACAAACAGAGCGAACGGAGAGATTTAATAAAAAAAATCATTCTGTAAGGATTCTGCAGCCTTCATTCTTGTCAACAGCTGCATCAAAAAACAAAAACAAAAAAATCTGCCTCCATAAATCAGTAAGTCTTTCAGACTCATTGATGCTTTTTTTTTTGCCGGTAGTTAGACCTGGACTCTGAATAAATAACATAGCATACGCATTACTGTTATGTGATAATTACTTAACATTTTCAATTTTTGTAATGTATTTGTAATTGCGATTATTCATTTATGTCACAAAAATTTGTGCATTTGGTTTAAAAAAGAATATCGAAATGTATTTAATTTTATTCAGAATTTGTCAGTGCTATCTTGGACTGAGATTTAAACTTGGGCTAAAGTTCAACATTTACATGAACTAGGTTGGTCTGAACTACATGCCTGAATAAGCTCATTGCACATGTACAAATGTAGTCTTATACAATGTCATGCACAATTCAAGGGCCAAGAGTTTTGGACAGGCAGCCCTTTACTTGTATGATGAACAAAAACTCCATACCTGTAGAGCTGAAGGATCTGTCCCTGGACCAGAGACAATAAAAACAACCATGATTTTGATCTAATCCCATCAAAGTCAACGTCAGCTACAGTCCTTTAACATTACTAGATGAGATTTCTGCTGTTTAATCTCTTGTCATTTTGATAGTGACAGATTATTAAATTAGACATTTTAACAGCGGGGATAATCTCATGACATCGACTGAGCGACCTTTTCCGCCTTTTAATCTCTTACGTAGCATTCGCTGTTGGCAAAACCCCCAAATGACTGCACAGAGGCCAACTGTAAGATTAGAAGCCAAGCAGAGCAAGAGCAACAATGCCTCCCTAAGCCCTCCAAACAAAGACTCTACAATAAACCGTAAGAAGTAACAATGTAAACAGAGCATAATGGCATTATGAAGCCCTCCACCATCACCGTGACTACAAACTGCACGGAAAAAATAAGAGAGGAGGGTAACTAAATCCTACAGCAACTTCAGCCGTGCACGGTACATATAAAAAGTGACAATCAATATTTAACAACAGGCTTAAATCCCCAAGCGTTTATGCACAGTCTGACAGAGAGCAAAAAAAGATCCTTTGCCCCGATTCCTTCAGATGATACCAGAACACCCACACTAATGGTTTCAGAAATGTCCTCAAAGAGCACTATCACCATTCCTTTAGTGTTCTGGAACAGCAGGAAGTGTGGTAATCTTGCGGTACAACTTTAACACTAGACATCCCCGCGCTCACTGCCATCTACTTTCCCAGGAGGACAGTCCTCAGAAGCTTTTCTACAGGAGCGGACGTCACTGGAGCAAGAAAAAACGCTCCTATCCATTATTCAAAGAGTTTCCCTGTGTGTTGAGATAAGATGTAAAAGATATGGAAGAAGGAGATGGAGGAGGTGAGACCAAGGCAGGAGATGAAAATCAAGGTAATGAAAGCATTATCGTCAAGGAGAGATACACATTTATCTTTCCGTTGTCTTTATATTTATATTTATCTGGACAAATTCTGATCTCAGGTTTTATCATTTCTGTGTCTCTAAGTTCTAAAACCATGACATCAAACTACAGAGGCCAAACAATTTACTTCACAGTGCGGCCCTGGACTGTTTCCCCGTGCGGACCTGGACTATCTCACTAGCGAATTACAGTAGAAAAAATATTAGTTAAATATTAGTAGTGTTGCACTTTCCATATTGCCACAAAAAAACAGGAATTTCTCATTATCTGTAATGAGATTTTTTTGCAAAATAATGTTCTGCGAATTGTTACACAATGAAGTAGAACGCCATTCCTGATCAAATGAATAATTGATCAGCACGCCATTCCTGATCAAATTTTGCAAATGTGCTATGGAGGCTGTGACACTAGAATTAAAAAATAGATAATACAATTACTGAAACAATAAAACAATTAATTACAAATACAGTAGAGAATAATGTAAAATACATTTAAAAAAAAAAAAAAGAATAAAAAGGCTATTGGCTTTAACTTAAAATCCAAAGTAAACAAATGTGTTCAGCTGCTGTTTAAAGGTTTTCACCAATCGTCTCTGTTCCACTGCTGCGGAGCACAGTTAAAGGCTGCACTGCTTATTTTCTGCTTGTGTATAATTTAGTGTATTTAATAACCCTTCATTAGAAGATCTAAGGGTGTGTGAAGGATTATAAAACCACAGAGAATCTGAAATGAAGGCGTGTCCTCTGCCATTTAGAGCGGTCAATCAGAACTGCATCTAGAATGTCTAGAGGAGTAAAACTAACAGCATGAGTCCACTGCTCTGGATCCTACCGCTGGTAGTCTTCATTTCAAACCAGTTTTAAAAAGAAGTTACGGCAACATTTCAAGTGAGCACAGGAAACTTTAAAGGGTGACAAAAGCATTTTGTCAATAAACTCAATGACTGTAGAGATGCTGTCTCTATGATGTTTTAATGCAATACGCATCTTATTTCCTACTTTTAGAATGTTAAAGATGTTGGGGGATAGGGATTCACATCATGTGTATGAAGATATATTTATAACTGCAAGAAGATTCCATCGTGCACTAAATAAATTTGCACAGTTATGGCAGATGCCTTGCTTTTTCTCAATTATAAAATGACAATACTGATAAACTATTTAATTCATTGAGTGATAGTTATTTAGCAGCCACGACAATTCCTTTAAGTCAACCCCATGAGGAGAGAGAAACAGTGTTCACTTAGGCTTATAATAAATGCTCCACTGAGACCAAAAAAAGAGGCTAATGGATTAACCTGAGGCAAAACAAACAAACACGCCTGCTCCATATAACTAAGGATTTCTTGGAGTGGATGCATTATGTATGCTGACAGGGTGACGTTAAGCACATTAAACATTCTCGCTAAACCAAAAGCAGGATAATGGGAATGAGTTTAAGCGTTACATCGTCTTGATTTCACGTGACAGTGAATACAGGAAATGTCATAATCTGTGCTAACGGTTCACCGGCGAAGCAGCTCATCCCAGCGTCTGTTGTGGTTGAACCTATGACATGAGGTCAGTTGACTTGTCAAATGAAATCCATAATGGAAGAGGATCTTAGGTGCTGTGTGGAGGAAGACGAGTGGAAAGTGGGTCATAATCTGAAGATACAGCGTTCACTGCTCTATGGACTCATGACCATTGGCTTCTCTTCCTATAATATAACCAACCAACAACAACCCTGAAGGTCAGATGCAACCACAGCCGGCACGCATGTCCACAGGAGAGAAGGAGCGTGTCGAGTGTGAATCAGGTTTTGAATTGAGAAAAAGAGTAATTATAACTTTGCTTTCCATGTTTTACTTTTTTTTTTTAAATGCTCATTAAGTTCTTTAAGTTATAGTTCATAGACATTAGGGGTATCTCTAAGAATAAATGGAATATTAACCGGGTCAAGACATGGATTTATATTTCTATGTGGTTTAACAAATGAAGGATCCTAGTTATTATTTAGAAAAAGAAGAGCGCCACGTCCCTGCCCAGACCTCGCCTCCTCTTGGATCATGGACCGAGAGCTCGCCATCACTACAGAACCAGCAGCAGTCTGTGGGCCGCTAAGTTGATTTCAGCAGGTGAACTGGACCAACATCACCAGAACTAGTGCTACCTCCCCAA
This sequence comes from Lophius piscatorius, assembly GCA_009660295.1. Taxonomy (NCBI): domain Eukaryota; kingdom Metazoa; phylum Chordata; class Actinopteri; order Lophiiformes; family Lophiidae; genus Lophius; species Lophius piscatorius. The sequence goes on along the minus strand of VRLP01001185.1, from coordinate 6,428 downwards.
CGGTCATATTTCCTCACTTAAGTTGCCTCGCTAGCGCCTCTGGGTCGACTTTGATGGCATGTTTACTGTGCAAAATGATTATCTTTATTGTTTCCATTTATCATCAAATACAGAGAACAGAAAAAGGATCAACGCAGATCAATTTACAGAGATAAATGTCACGTCATGCCACATTGTACAAGCCATAACAGTGGCATAAGTCTAATCCTTTGGCCTTTCAAAGCCACATGACTAATGGGCCCACAATGTCAAACAGAAGGATCTGAAACCAGATATTTACTCAAAGCCACTAATGCTAAAACATCAAGTGTCCCATTCAACAGATCAGGTGCAGCACAGCAGTAAGGGCGTCAAGGCAGTAGCTAGCCGAGCTAAGCGCTACGCATACTCTGGACTCTGAACAGGTCGTCTTTGAAGCACTAGAGGAAGACGCCCTGAGAGATGCAGTGGGGTCCAGCTACCTGACAGGCGGGATTCAGGAAACGCATTTTTCAGAGTTTAGACCACCAGCATTGATTTGACTGGTTGTCTAGTCGTACAATGGTTTCTCCAGTTTCAGTCTTTTTGCATTTTTGAATGAGCGGTTGGCAACCAACTAAAGATGAAGAGAAAGAAAAGAGGAATTATCCATTGCTAAAAACTAAAGCTGTTGATTAGTGTCCTTCCTTTTAATCCGTGTGTGTGTGTGTGTGTGTATATATGTATATATATATATATATATATATATATATATATATATACATACACACTTAAAACTTTGAACAGGGCTGATAAATAACCAAAATATTTGAAAGTGTAATTTTTAATTACTGTTATCAATCAATGTCTAAAGAACAGTTTTCTTCAAGAAGAAAAAAAAAGTTCCCCATAGTGAGTATAATATGAACCATTAGAGTAAGACAACATAAAGAAGATTGATTATGGTGTATAAACTTTGAGGAAAGACCCTCCCCAAAATCAGTCCACCTGTTCCTTTCATTATGGTCTATGTAGGTGTCAGAGTTTAAAATGATCCATGAAATAGTTCTTGAGATATCGTGTTGAAAAGAAAGATCTGTGGGCGCGAAACATGACAGCGTTGACGATTCCATTACATAAGATTTTTCAGCGCTATAAATACGAATAAAATCGGACAGAAATGACCACATCCGTTAATGAATGCCTTTAGTTAATGCATTGAATCCCAGTGAGTCACATTATTAATGTGTGTCGTGTGGAATTAGCACTAATGTACTGAGATTCTGAGCGAGTAAACAAACCATAAGCTGTAATCCATACACGACCTATATCTCTGAAGAACTACAGGAATAATAGATTACAATATCTCTAATGATGAATTAGAAAGCCGTACAGTTGCAGTTTATAGTCAGGCTAACACGCACAGATGTGTTAGCCTGATACTGATTAATGTGGTCAGCTGGATGCATCTTGTTAGCCGAATGTGGTTTAGGTTGGTCACAATATTCATCTTAAAAGTCTCAACTATGTATTAACAGGGTTAATGTAAATAAAAAAATATAATTCAAAGCTGTATAAATAATATATATAAGCTGTATATTACGTATTACGTAATATTATATATTATTATATACGCATTTGGAAGGAATCATTCCCCAAACACAGTCAAGCCATTTCTTATTGAATCAGATTGTGCCTGGACTTGTACATTTCTCTAATTATTTATTTTAATTTAACCAACCCCACCCCCCCTTAATTTAATCTGACCCCCAGGCTCCAGGCCGAACTCCCGTAGGTGTGACTCACTCAATGATTCTCAAAAGTGGAGGTAATAAATGATATTAAATCAAACAAAACATTCACCGAATGTGGATATAAGCATGCAGAATTCAAACACTAACAAATGAATGGCGGTGATAGAGAGAACTGCCTTAGAGTAATGGTGCCTCTTTTTAAGAGCTGCTCCACTGACTGAACATATTTGCTATCCCTGCAGAAACAGCCAATCTTTCACATGCAGTAAAAATAGCACAGCAGCGAGTACGGTTAGTCTCTAGTAATGGAACGTGATCAAGGTCAGTGTAGTGTGGGTCCAAGACCTCGAAAACACGCTGGTGACGCAACACAGAGAGTGAGAGAAAGGGGTTAGAGAAGAAAAAACAAAAGACACTCAAAACAAACAAATCCACATCAGGCCTGAGGCAAAGCTGTACATCTGTCGAGTAAAATGAGGATTGTATTTCACTTTCTGACAGAGAAAAACTTTGTGTTTTCATTCCTGAATGGATGGAAAATGTTTCGGCCGCGATATATCCAACCTTTTGGTTGGTTTGGTGTTTTCTTAAGGTAGTCTTTGATTTTCTGTATCAAAGGAAAACAGTAGGCCTGAATTAAAATTTAAAATTAAACTTTGTTTATATGGCAACTTTCAAATGGGTTTTTGTGCCTTTACAAGTGAAACATTGGTAAATTCAAAAAAAGGATATGGAAACAAATGCACACCATTTGGATCCTAAAAACAACAGTTAAAAAAAATGTTAGTTAATCAGGGTTTGAAGTTTTACCGATATATTTTCAGACAAGGTTTTTTAATCGTTTGACAGACTTTTGTCCCTTTGTGAGAGTAACATCAGTGTGGCGTGTTTTTTAAAACCAACATGTCATTTTTATATTTAAAAACACCCAGTGCAGAGATTTTAACGTGCTCTACTAACTCTACCATGTAACGTTTGGAAGACATTTGTATTCTATCCATTTGTTACCTTTGTTCCACTGCCATTAAACACAAACGTGCTCAAATCAGCTCAATTTGTCAAAATGAGTTCAAATGATTCTCACAACAAAAAACTGTTTGCCAGTTACTTATTCTTTTATTCTCATTATTGGTTTTTAGAGGTGAAGCGTTTGGTCATCATCTTTCTGCCACTACATCCTAAACATTTAAAAATCCCTCTTTAAAGGAGATATAAAGGCCTATATCTGAGTTAAGATTAAAACATTGATTATTTTCAGCTGATTACACACTAACCAACCATAGTCATGACCGTTATATTCCATTAACTCCATGAGATACCTGTGAATTCACTGCACCTTTAAGAGCAGCAGTCCCAAAGCATTGCACTGATACAAACATCAAACAGCCTCTCTAAATTCACCCACCTCTTGTGAGCGTCGTCCACAAAGCGTGAGAGGCTTTCCTCAACTCTTTGGAGTGATTAAAATTCAGAGCGCGTAGATTCAAAGAGCTTCTCAGCGTCTGTAATACAATAGCTGAAGCTACTGAGAGGTACCGGCTGCAGAGGGTTCAGGGAAATGTTTACAAGAAATCCTAGAATGGACTCAGACCTCTGCAAACCTCTGTCTAGGTACCACAATACGCAAAATAGACATTACTCTGATCAGAATCAATTAGATCGCTTTAATTAGCATACATTTTATTTACTTTAGCCATGTTAATACAAATCTTTATAGATTTAAACTGTTATCCTTATGCACCACAGATGGTGTGTTCTTCATGACGAAGTTTATGATTATGTGAAATAACTGTGGAAACTGACATTTGTCAGTTTGGGCCAATTAAACATTCATTCTCAGTTTTTCGTTTATTTAACCACTTTATATCACTCCTTTGGAATATAATCTACAACAAATGGAAAAATTGTGTACAAAATTTCTAAATCCATCAAAAAACCCACTTCCGGTTCCAGATTTGGCGCATTTCTGGTGGATCAATGTTGGGTGTCGGATTTTGCAATGGTTAAGAAAAAGTAATTGTGTCACTTGAGGAAGTCCTGAAATAACATCACCAAACTCTTGGACATGCCAAAACATAACTGGGTATTAATTTCATGCAAATCCATCCATTAGTTTTTTAAGAATCCAAGGAAAAAAACATAACCTCCTCTGCAGAGGGAATCAGCACAGAATACTTAAATAGAAAAATCAGACCGCCATACAGTCATAAATTAAAAGAAACATGTATGAGCTAATGATGCTCTTCTTTCTGGGCAAAGCCCCTCCAGTTTCTCCTCTGAATAATTTCTACTGAGGAAGACAGAAGAATGAGCTACGGTCTACATCAGTACTTAACCTCTCGTCTGCAGACAATGGCCAACTCTAGTCTTACATACATGAATGTAGGTCACCGATTACATCCTGCTTAACACACAGGTTCACATTATACATAGTATAGCATTCCCTGCATGGACAACATACATTTGAGACATGCAGCGGTGATGTAATGCGGAGCGTCTGACTGCTAGCTGGCACAATAAAAGCCGTCCTTTTCTGCCAGGGAGACGAACGGACCTCAAGTCGAACTGAACAGAATCTGTCAAACACCAAACAATATGAGTCAAGCTTGTTGGTCGCATGTTAAGCTTTGGAGTGCTATGTGCCCCCTAAACACTATCAGTGCAATAATCCAGCAATATTCCAGTAATGGCCCAGTGGTCTGACTTAATCTCCACTGACATGGCATGATTTAAGTCCATAAGTAGGCCTAGCCTATTTCACTCTACATGATCAGCAGGAAGATAGTGGTAATACATCACAAAGCAATAAATGGGAATATATACAGGACTTACGAGAGTGAAATCAAAGAGCTTATGCTGCTTCCATAGTTGGGGGGAGGGGCTACTGTCCCATGGGCTTATGAATCATGGAGCAAAATGTGTGACTATAATTACAGTGAGAGGAATCAGAGCAGTATTTTAATTTTACAGATTTGTAGGAGCCATCTATATTTGTGGTTGATAAAAGAGTGGGAAATAGTAGAAAGGCGTATATTCAGTGGAAGAGAACGGTGTATAATCACAGGTTGAGGTAACTAGCATAGGGCTGGGCGATTCTACATTCAATGTAAATCCGGGGTTTTAAAAAATTTTTTTTTTTTTACTTAAAGTACATTTGAGATACAAGTAAAGTATCTAAGTACTTCATGTACCACTGTAAGTACATTTTAAACAGTGTTTCACACACAAACCTATGGACAGAGTCAGATTCACATGACTTGCCCATCAGAGCGGCTCATCTCAAGCCCAGGAACTTGTTGCTGCGAGGCAACAGTGTTCACCAAAGCAACAAGCTGCTGCAGTTCAAAGGGAACTGATTCACCAGTTCAACCATAAACCACCTCTCATTTATTTACACGCAGTCCTGCAGCGGTCCTTGTAGTAAAGTCACCGATGACGGGACAGTTCTATTCAGTCTTCATTTTAACGGGACAAAGGCAGCGGCAGATGTCAGCTGCTGCAGAGCTTGTATTTTGTCAGGTTCTATTCAGACGGGCCATTCTTTAGTCGGTGCAGCCTGCTGGTGTTCCCGTCCACCAGTCCCATGAAACAGCTACACAGGTAAATCTTCTCAACAACTAACATTTGTCCCGTACTGTGATGCTTTTGGAGAGCGGACACGGCAGTGAGGCCTACCTGGAGCTTTTTGTTAAACGGCTTTAAGGGGAATCTTTTCCAGATGAACAATATATGCTTCAATGTCAAAGGACTTAACTAATCAGTTAATGCACAAATAAAAATAAAAAGCCTGTTCATCATCTTGATGGCAGCAATAAAATTTTGATTGTATGTTTTAGACTCCTTGAAGACATTAGGTGGTACAAACACCAGCCAGCAATAAAATTATAACCACTTGTTTAATATTGTGTAGGTCCTTTTGCTACTAAAATAGCTCTGATCTTTCGAGGCATGTCCTTCAAAAGACCTCTGAAGGTGTGCCGTGGTATCTGTGACCAAGACGTCAGCAGCAGATCCTGTAAGAAGTTCTGCCTCCATTGATAAGATTTGTTGGTCCAGAACATCCAACAGATGCTGGATTAGATTGCGATCTGGAGGCCAAGTCTAGACCTTGAACTGGTTTTTGTGCTCTTCAAAGCATTCTTGCAGTGTGTCCAGGAGCATCCAGGAGTTCTGATGTTGACGTGACCATTGTTTGTGTTGGGTATCACTAACTTGGGTTAACATAGACACTTTTCTAAATTCTGATTGAACTCATTCCGATAGAAGATTTTGGGTTAATCGTTTACACGGGTAGTGATCTAATAAGATCTGCAGTGTGAACGGGGAGAACTGTCAACACTCATGTGACAAGCTTAGAAGTGACAGGCTGACTGACATATATGTGATCAGGGCAGATTAAGCTGTTATTGTGACCCTTTTAATGAAGAATCAGCTCGATGATAACAGAGGCTTACTCTCACTGGAGACACGAGGAAGTGCTCCCCCGACCAGAGTTGCATTTGAATCAGGAACTTTCTTGTTGTGACCGTCTGGGCCACCACCCCTCTGTGCTGCGGTCTTGAAAAGGATGTCTAAGGGCCCCAAGCTCTTGCATTATTAATATTATAATAATAATAATAATAATACATTTAATTTATAATGCACTTTACATTTGGATCAAATCTCAAAGTGCTACAAAGTAAAAGCAGATAAAAGCATAAATAAAAAATAAAATAA